>CBVK0100154951.1:0-26350 GCA_900067695.1 Picea abies
ATTTTTTTTTTTTTAATCGTTTTAGAATTTAAAACAAACAAACAAAAACAAAACAAAAAACAGATAATTTAAATCAATCAAACAAAAACAAATCAAACAAACAAACAAATAATTTAAAACAAATAAAAGAAAATTCAAACAGATAATTGAAAAAAACAAATAAAAGAATACCTGCGCCAGCAAGCCACCATGAACGCTTCAGTTGTTAGGAGAAAATTTGTGGCACCCAACATCTATTCTGTGTTTGCATTCCTCATACAGGATTAACATCAATTGTTCGTTCTTTTTATCCAATTTTGACCTTTGCCATTGCCCAGAATCGTCACGCTCAATCTGCGTGATTCTTGCCACTGTTGTAGACTTCCCACATCGGAGGCGCACAAATTCGTCCATGAACATGCTCTCCATCCATCAAATCAAATTAATGAGATGGTGTGCAAACCCGTTTATTTTGGTTTTCCACGATGAGCAACAAAACACATCCTAGGGCAACAAAAAACTGGAGGCTCTGCCATGATGAGCAACAAAACACTTCCTCGGGCAAATAAAACATACGTGGCAGACACATTGAAATTATCAAACATCATTTGTGTCATCTTTTTAAATTGGCGATCACCAAAGGCACGAGATACTTCAAGGTGACCCTACAGGCGTCCATTTGCTTCAACATAACCTTTAGCCTTTTGAATCCTGGAACACTCTTGATGATAGATGTTCGCAAAGACTTGGTGGAAAAATCTTCCAAAACTGGGAAACTCTGTTCTGTTCATACATTTTGTGGGGACGTTTGAAAACCGTGAAAGGCTTGAGTTTGTCTGCAGGGAAGTCCTCTCCAAAAGCCTTGATGTTATCCGCAATTATTTCAGCTTCAAACATATATTTGATGGGTTCTTCGGGTAACATACATCCAATTACCTTTGGTTCTTCTCCACTTAAAGTGAAGTATTCCATAATTGGTTTCCCAACATCTGTATTGTCATATTCAACATGCACAAAAAGGATCTTTCCCTTAAATAATTTTGCAGCTTCTTGAAATGATGGAATGACCTTTTCATAATCCTTGGCAGATGTGAAGAGCAGGATTTGTTTTTTTTATAGAACTGTCAAATATCATATTAGCACTTTCCCTAGTGAAGATCATCACTAATGGTAGCTTGTTTGCAAAGATGAACTCAAATATGGGAGCTTTCTCAAATTTTCCATCAAAATGGGATGTATATTTTTTTTAGGCTCCTTCTTCAATAGTACCAATGTTTGCCTCTTTGCCTTTGTGTTAATGCCAAGAATAATAGCTACATTGTCACTAGTTGTTTGATAAAATAACACATAATCTTCTTGCCTTGATGCAGCTTCAAACTCCTCATTTTCAGTGCCTTCTAACAATTCAAACAAACCAACAACAGTTGTGCATCACGAGTAAAATAGAGTTTTTGCATCCTCAATTGTGGTGAGATTGGATACAGCAGGTCCAATTTTTCGCTTGATCCAACTAACAATTCCTTCTTTTGTTATCTGGCCAGCAGTATCCTTCTTCCCCATACCAACCATGATGCCCATGTGCCTTGGTCTACCAATAATACTGGGAAAAAATTCGCGAGGATCATCACCCCCCGCAAATCCCGCGTTAACCATACCAGATCCATTGTCTATCAACTTGTAAAAAAAAGACGAAGCCTGAATCTTTAGATGGAGAGGATCTCTTTTGAGCTGTGAATGCTCCATTTTAGGGATGGCATGTACTTCTCATTTCTTATAGAGATATTTTCATTTTCCCAAGAATCCAAACGCAAACAGTCGTCGCTCCATTCTTCCATCTGGAGGTGGCCCAACAGAAAGAACATTGGCATGCAAGAAAATGACCTATTGCACATGGTTAAAATTGTTGCCCTGATATAGCTTTATGGTTTAGAAATAATATCGCCTAAAAATCTTCATCGACTGCCAACAACAAAACTACGAGATAAATGTCAGTATCACACAACCAACTGTAATTATCTCTTCTTCAAAATCCAAATGTAAAAACGCGGGCCGCTTGAATAAAAACAAATATATATGGGACAGTTAAAATGATAGTTTTATCTCCTTAAAGGATTGTGTCTGATTAAATATAGATTGGAAAGAATATGTTGCAAATCAAATTAATATGAAATCAACGAAAATGGGATTTAATCTGGCAACCTCCGGCAAAAAATCTTTGTTCCATTGAATATGTATCTAAAAACGGATTTCAGGGGATATGTTGGGGGGTACGTTGAGAAAAAAATGGATCTTCTTACCTCATCGATCCGTCTTGTCATGCACTTACCTGCGTGTTCCTTTAATCAGTTATTCCAGCAAGGTTGTTGGAGCGTGTGCCTTCATCTCGTCCAAATTTTCCATTCGATCTGCATACAAATCGCATGCAATTGCATTCGAACGAGTTTAAGTAGAAACTCCAACTTGAGGTGTGGATTCATTCGGTCGGGTGAATGTTGCATATCTCTTTCATCATATAGCGTGCGAGTAATATGCAAGTAGATGTTCAAGCACAAATAAACAATTTCATTCTGATTAGATAAATTAGAGTCCCGTGCTAATGAAGGCTAGTTGAAACCGAGTTATTGATTGACTACCTTCATCTTTGACTCCCTAATGAGGACATGATGGTCAGAAAAATAGAACCTTAGACCTACCTTTGTTCTCTGCATTTAGAATTTATGATATCTTGTTTTGTTTGTAGGGTTATTTCTTACAGGATAAGGGGCTAGAGCAAGAACATGGTGTGCAAACCAAAAAAATAAACTAGGCTGAAGTTTAGAAATGAGATTGGATCTTGGGAGGGTTGTTGTGTGAGATTTATCTGTCACCTGCCTCTTATAAATTTCAGACCATCTTATTTATTATTTATTTATTTTATTATTATTATTAATTTTTATTTATTTATTTATTTTTTAACGTACTTACTATTTTTTATTTGCAAACTTTATGTGTGAGGATGCTCAAATTTTATTTATGTTTTTATTATGTTTTCAAAATGAAGAATAAAATAAAAATTTATTTCACAAGCTTATTAAAAATTTACCAACAAATGGAAGACGAAAAGTAGATTAGGCAAAATTTTATTTTCATCAATTAATTGTTATTCCTGAAATCAATCAATCAGTCATCCTACTTTTTGATCCTCGCAATCACATGAAGCGCGGAGGAGAGTATACTTATTCTAGCAAATGAAAAACTTGAAAATAAAACCCTACCTACACTATGCTAGTTAGAAATGAGAGAGAAGTTACGTGTAATCAAACAGCCAATGTAGCCATGCACACAACATTAATAAAAAAATGTTATCTTTCAATTTAGCAATTGACAGTCGAGAATATGTATGAATGTGTGTGAAATTAGCGGTTGAAACTGTAAATTAAAAAAAGAAAAAGGAAAACTAAATGAATATAACCTAGTACTTTCTTGAAACCAGTGTTCGATCAGGCTTTCGTAGGCATAATTTGTCTTACTCAGATCATGTTGCAGCTCCTCACTGTCCTCCTCGCCCTCTTGTGTGACTAATGATTCTTCATTAAACATGCAAGGTTCTTCGTATGTTGATTCTTCATTTTCCTCGGGATGAGTGAATAAGATTTCGACTGTTGTCAAGATATCCTCTTCCAAAGAAGAGGAGACCCCGACTTTTTCTAGGATCTGTGTAAGTTGTTCCAAGATTAAATTCATTTTAAATCATGTAAAAAAAAAGGATTCTTACAACACCCAGAACTGAAATCTAAATGAAAAAAAATTGAATAAAAGTACTCTTACTGAAATGGAAAAAAAATACTCTTCACAATTGCAGAAATTAAAATGTTCTTGATAGTTGGTAGGGACAGTGAGGAATCTACACTGAAGCAACTCTATGACCCTTAGAACCAACACATGTAGATCACACTTGCAAAAATTAAAACTACTCTTGCATGAATTGAAATTTGCAGAAACTGAAATTATTTCTACCTAGTTAGTAGGGAGAACATGAAGAGTCTCCTCTCACGAGATTCTATGTCCCCTTACCAACATGTCTAGATCACACTTGCAGAAATTGAAACTAATCTTGCAAAAATTGAAATTTGCAGAAATTGAAACTACTTTTACCTAGTTGGTAAGGAGAACATGAGGAGTCTCCTCTCATGAGCTTCTATGACCCCTTACCAACACATCTAGATCACACTTGCATGAATTGAAATGAAAAAGAAACTGATACCTCAATCCATCATTCTTCCCCGACAATGGCGCCAAAATGTTTGGATCTAAAGATGTCCTAAAATATAACCTCTATGCATCATCCAAAGGTAGGTGCTGGCACAAGCATTTTACTTGTCGCCTACGTAGGTTCTTACCTTCTATTTTCAATACTCTTCCTCCAGAGATGCAACCCCTACAAAGGGACAACAATCATAACAAAAAAAACAACAATCGTTCCGTTCAAATGAACAGCAAAAGGAACAACAATCATGACAAGGGAACGATAGTCGTTATATTGGGATGAACTAATGTTGCATTAATTGAGTTGTAGTACTTTCCCAAATATATAATTTTTCAACACGGGGTTTGTAAACTGATGAAGCACATGCAAAGTATATGCAAAATTGAAGAGGAACTAATCTAATCTAATGTTTAAGCTACGACGGAAATTTAATCATTAATCTAACACACGACTGAAATAAAATCATTAATTTAACACACGACTGAAATTGAATCATTAATATAACACACAACTGAAATAGAATCATTAATCTAACACACAACTTGGAATTGAATTAATCTAGTTGCGTAAATGAAATTAATCTAGGAATGAGAAATTGCGTGAAGGAAATTAATCTAGAAATGGAGAACTACATGAAAGAAAAGCAAGTACAACATGTGAAGAGTTGAATGGCATAACAACATATGAGAGCTCTCACCAATGAAGCAATCTTACAATCAATAATCAAATCAATCTTCATAACAGAATAATGAAAGCATGAAAACCAAAACCATGAATCAAAGCTAAGAATCCCTTTCTCTTTCGAATCCTAATGACTACCATTAATGACTACTCTAATTCTAATTACATAATCTAACTCAATTCTAATGGAATTATCATGAAGGGAGAGCACTCTCTTTTATACATGAGAGCCTTGAAGATAAGATAACCATCTCATAATTACAGATCCACTTTTCTCTCAACCTATTTCCCATTATTACAAAATATAATCCCTTCAAATCCTCACACATATCTCTCATATATCTTGGATAAGATATTCCAACCAAATCTCCATGATCTTCTCCTTGGAATGGGCTTGAATTATCTCCTCAAATATTGAAATGGTGGAGGAAGTATTCAAGAAGTCATTTGAATTAATCCTTCACATATTCCTACACATTACAAAGCTCACACATATTTGAGATATATATGAAAACATGTTGATTTTCTAACATTTAGTCACAAATTCCTTTTAAATATTAAAATGAATAAAGTGAAGAACAATAAGGTGAAACACAAGTATATTTATGGAATTGATATCGTGAAAGGTTAATGGGGCAATGAAATGTGAAGAATAATGAAGGGAAAGGTGGATGAGAATAGGACATTTATGAGCCCCAACAACAGCCTGCAAAAGGAAAGCTCCCAACTCCATTCATGAGCAACAAGTATAGCTCATGAGGGACTCTTTGGTTAGAAATAAAATATTTAGTGGATATTTCTCACAATGTATGCCCATGAATCCTTCCTTTGGTATCAAACCCTACTACTCCCTTCCATTGAAAACTCCCCAATAAGAAAAAAAAGAGGCAGACGCTCCAAAAAACAACTTCTCAAAGATCTAGGGGAATTTCTCGTAAACTCAGGCCACATTGCCTTGATGTCAAACACATTCCATCCCACCCCCCCCATTCCTCATGAACATAATCACTTGTAATAAAAGGGTCCTTAATGGAAAAACCAAACACAGGATCCTCAAACAAAAAAACATGCAAGAAAAACACTATGTCGTCATGATTCAAGAAAGTAAGTGCCCACATATCCTCCTCCAAACCTTAGCTTCCAGAATCTGGTCAGGTTATCAAGCAATGGATTTAGATGCTCAAGGTTTTTTTAGTGCATTATCTCTCATCTAGAATCTTGCAGCTATCATGCTCTCTAAATTCCTTTCCACCAAAGACACCCTTTCTGCTCAATTCCAACTGATTGGCTCCTTCGTAACTAGTTTCCTTACAACTGTCTATGGCCCCAACTCCCCTGCCAACAAATATTCCTTCCTCGCCTCTTTTATCTCTTTAAACCCCTTTTACACAACCACCCTTGGTTAATTGGGGGATATTTCAATCTTGTCACTTCAATCTTGGAAAAACAAAGTGGTCTCAAATCGCTTGTCCCCGACTCATAGTCCTTTCTCGACATCATTCAATATCTCAACTTGGTGGACACTGAAATTGAAAATGGTATCTTCACTTGGAAAAACCACGAAAGATGAAAACATAAATTATGCTCCCTCCTAGATCACTTCCTTGTCTCTAAATCCATTCTTTTAGCCAATCTTCACCCCCTTGCCTCAATTCTCCCCTTCAATGGCTTTGATCACTAGTCGATCTCACTCCATCTTGAATTGCATGGCAGTCCCCTCAACCATCATTTTCACTTTGAAATTTTTTGGTTAAATCACCCCACCTTCCTCTCCAAATTCAAATAGGGGTGGTATGAATGCATTCCCCTTTCCATATCCCCCATGCACATATTTCAACAGAAACTCAAATATGTCAAACAACATCTCAAAAAATGGAAAAAAGTAGAGTTTGGAAATATATTTCAAGAGAAAAAGTAGGTTATTGAGCAACTAGAACAACTTCAACGAACAATGATCCATACTGGAAAAATAGAATGTTGGAATACTGAGAGGGGGGGGTGAATCAATATGAGCATTTTTACCACTTTTAACCACAATATATAAACTTCAATCTTATCAGTAGTATATCATCTGTAACACCACTTTTCTATTACCATACTTCACGGAAATATAACACTCACTCTCACGGCTATAAAACAACATGCATTTAAGCAATGAAACACATTTAGAGCTCAGAGTAAGTCTAAAAATTACTGCTATCATAATTTTACACATGGCATTAGCATTAATTCATATGCACAACAAAATACATGATAATTATAAATACACAGAGATACAAAAACATAATTAAAGAATCATCTAGTACTTATCTTTGAAACAGTGGTAGTTCCAACAACCAAGTGCAGGCCTTCCACGAACCTCCCAGCCTTAGACCCCACTGCTCGTCAACTCAGCAGTGGGTCACCCCCGAGCTGGGACTAAGCTCCATCCCAAGGCAAGGAATTCTAGGCTAGGCTGAGGTTACAGGGAAAACACACAATCACAAGGAAGGAATTCTTTCCCAGGAACCACTCATACTCACTTTCCACAGACTCTCCTTCCCCACATGTATGCTCCACCCCAGGAGTATACACCTTCTCTGTCACCTAGACAGTCCTTTGGCTGCTAACCTCCCTTGCCTTGAGTTTCAGCAACAGACTGAACCGGAAGTCTCCGAGCTCTATGGCAACTACAGGGTTCCTTCCAGGAGTTCTCTCCTTCCTCTGTGCACTCTCTCACCTAGAGAGAATTTCTCACAGGCCAACAACTTGTTCTTACAACCTCAATCACCTCTCTCACTTGGAGAGAGTGTTGTAAAACTGGCCAACAAGCCCCACGCAATCCAGCACTGCGTGGCCACAACAACCAACGGGGAAAACGGAAACGGGCTTTCCAACAGGTTCAACAATGGAAGATGGTCTCACGGATATGGCTTTCGAGAGGGCTCCATGCATAGGCTCGATTCTTAGAAAGAGGATGCTTCAAATTTTCATAAATTAACACCAGTTATTCTGAATCAACACATAGACTTTTTCTATTCAGAGGGCGTACGGGGTATATTGCAGAGGTCGGACCGGTCGTACTATTCAGAAAATCCGATTGAATGGAGGAGAATCCCCAACACGGCTCATCTCAGCCCTCTTATTTGCATGGGATTGAGTTGACACTTGTCACTCATGAAGTTGCATACTTCCATCAGCATGCACTCCTTCCACCATTTGGAAGTCACATGTCATTCCAAAAGAACTTAGGGTAAAAAAATCATATTATTCACATGTCTTTTGGAATAATATTTTAATATTATTCCCCAAGGACTTAAGCCCCCTAGGCTTAACACTTATCCCCTTTTCCCACCTTCCAACCCCTAATCCCTTTCCCTCTCTATGGATGCTTAGTCCCCCATCACTCATTCATCGTGTCGGACTGCACGCGACGGTGTTTATATTTTATTAATATGTTGCATACATACATACAGGTACAAAATCAGGTCGTTGGCCTACAACCCTTAGGCTCTCTGGAATAACAATCACATAAGCCCACTGGCTTATACAAACTTGGCTCACCAGCCTAAAACACATATTTACAATTCATTTCATAACCCATATTTACAAAGGGCTCCGCCTTGGGGACACTACAATACCCCTCCCCTTATTTTTGCACTGTCCTCAGTGCAACCTTACACTATCTTTGAAAGCTTTTCAAAATTTTCAAAAATATGTGGGTACTCTGCCCGCATAACATCTTCATGCTCCCATGTTGCATCCTTAGGACCGTACCAGGTCCATTGGACCTTTACAAGCTCTATGGATCGATTTCAGAGTTGTTTTCTTTTCTTTTCCAATATGCGCACATGATGCACTTGTAGGATACCTTCTGGTTCCACCTGAATCACATTCCAGTTGATAACATGATTAGCATCAGGTATATATCTCTTAAGCATTGAAACATGCAACACATTATGTATAATCATAGATGCAGGTAATGCAAGCACGTATGCAACTGGCCCAAACCTTTCAAGGATCTCAAATGGCCCACAAAATCTTGCTGCCAACTTGGCACAACTTCCCAGCTTCAGGGAACTCCTGTTAGTTTTTACTTTTAGGAAAACATGATCACCCACTTTGTATTCTCTATGGGTTCCGTTCTTATCAACATAACTCTTCTGCCTGTCCTAGGCAGTTTTCAAATTCTGTTTAATTCTTATCATTTGGTCTTCCATCTCTTTGAGCAGCTCAGGCCCGACTACTGCTCTATCAGCTGGATTATCCCAGCTCACTGGAGTGTTGCACTTTCTTCCATAAAGTGATTCAAATGGGCTCATCTTCAATGATGTGTGATACCCATTATTGTAGGCGAATTCTACCAAATACAAGTAGTCTTCCCATCTTGATGGTTTATCCATCACATACATTCTCTGCATGTCTTCTATTACTCTGTTCACCCTCTCTGTCTGTCCGTCAGACTCAGGATGATATGTTGTACTAAAGTTTAGATTCGTTCTGAATCCTTTGAACAGTCCTTTCCAAAAATTCGAGGTGAATTCCGGGTCCCTATCAGACAGAATCGTCTTAGGAATTCCGTGCAAGCGTGCCACTTCTTTTAAGAAGATATCAACAACATCTGCTTCCTTCTGATTGGTTTTCAGTGGAATAAAATGGGCAGCTTTTGTAATCTTTTCCACCACCACCATGATTGAATCATGCTGCTTGCTTGTTCTGGGTAATCCCGTAATAAAATCCATTGTCACCACTTCCCTTTTCCACTCAGGAATGGGTAAAGGCTGCAACAACCTTGCTGGGTGCCTATGCTCATCCTTAACTTTCTGGCACTCCATACATATGGCGATGTATTCAGCGATTTCTTTCTTCAGACCTGGCCAAAAGTAATGGATTTTGACTACTGCTACAGTCTTCTGATATCCAGGATGCCCAACATAAGCCACATTATGAATTTCTTTTAGAATTACCAGCTTCAATTCTTGGACATTGGGTACATACACTCTATTTTTATACAGAAGTAAGCCATCAGTTCCCAAGGTGTAACTTCGCTGGGTCTGTGGTCTCTAACGCTATTGTAGCTTTGCTACTAGACCTTTGTACTGTGAATCAACATTTGCAGCTTCCAAATTTTTTTCCTTAATCTCAGTCCTATACATGCTAATGGTTGTAGCATGTAATTCGTGCACTTTTCTGCTGAGTGCATCAGCCACCTTATTTTCTTTCCCTTTAATATGTTTGATATCAAAGTCATATTCACACAGAAACTCCAGCCATCTGGTTTGCCTAGCATTTAAAGTCGGCTGATCAAATAAATATTTCAGACCATTATGGTCTGTTCTCAATTCGAATCTCCTTCCCATGAGGTAATGTCTCCATTTCCTCAATGCGTGGACAATTGTTGCCAACTCTAAATCGTGAGTGGCATAATTCCTTTCATGCTCTTTCAGCTTTCGGGATTCATAACAGATTACAAATCCCTCTTGGATGAGAACTCCTCCCAGTCCCTCCTTACACACATCTGTGCACACCACGAAATCCATATTTGGATCTGCAATATTTAGGATTGGAGCGTTGGTTAACAGTTGCTTCAATCACTGGAAACTGCTCTCACACTCTTCAGTCCACTAAAACTTCTTCTCCTTCCTTTGCAAGGAAGTAATAGGGTGATCTAACTTTGAGAACCCTACTATAAACCTTCTGTAATAGCCTGCCAGACCCATAAAAGATCTAACTTCTGCCACATTCCTTGGCACTGACCATTCTCGAATGGTCTCAACCTTTTCAGGATCCACAACGATCCCTTCCTTTGAAATAATATGTCCCAAGTAATGGATCTGTCTTTGATAAAATGAGCATTTTCTCAGTTTGGCATACAACTGGTGTTCTCTCAACACTTGCAGAACCATTCTCAAGTGTTGGTCATGCTCTTCCTCCGACTTGGAATACACCAAGATGTCATCCAGGAAGACTATGACAAACTTGTCTAAATAGTCCCTGAATACACCATTCATTAAGCACATGAAAACAACAGGTGTGTTTGTCAGTCCAAATGGAACCACTATGAATTCATAATGACCGTACCTTGTTTTAATGGCGGTCTTGCTGATGTCCTCATCATTTATTCTCACTTGGTGATATCTAGATCTGAGATCTATCTTCGAAAATATTCTCTCACCCTTCAACTGATCGAAAAGATCATCAATCCTTGGCAGAGGATACTTGTTCTTGACAGTTACCTTATTCAACTGTCAGAAATCAATGCACAGTCTCAACGTCCCATCTTTCTTCTTCACGAATAGGATCGGGGCTCCCCAAGGTGACATGCTGGGGTGAATGTACCCCTTCTTTAGTAGCTCTTCGAGCTACAATTGCAACTCTTTCAGCTCTGGCGTGCTCATTCTATAAGGAGCTTTCAAAAATGGAGTTTCTCCTGGTATCAAATTTATACAAAAATCGATGTCCCTCTTCGGAGGTAGTCCAGGTTCCTCCTGAAATATGTCCTTGAACTCTTTGAGTACCTCATGGTCTTCCAGCTTTGAGACTTCATCTATGGATGCTTCTCCCACACGTGCTGCAAATAATTGACATCCTTTCCTGTAACACTTCTTCAGCTGCATGGCTAAGATTTCTCTAATAGCCACGGCTCTGGGAATTCCTTGGATTGTTACCTAATTTCCCTCTTCATCCAGGCATGTAAACCTCTTTTTATGGTAGTCCAATAGGGCATGGTGCTGGTCCAACCAGTCCATCCCAATTAAGCAGTCGTAAGAGCCTAAAAGTAGAATATTCAATTCATCCTTAGTGCTCAATCCTTTCATGTCCACTGAACAAGACTTAACCAATTCAGTGACCTTCCTTTTGGTTCATGTGGCTAACTACACTAGCCAAGACTTTTCATGTTTTCTTCTTGTTAAACACAAACTTTCCACCACCCTAGGATCTATATAACTATGGCTAGCCCCTGAATCAATTAAAATAATTAGTGGTCGGTTGTTAATCATACCTTCCACTTCAATCATGTGCGATTGAAATTCTACTTGCTTGTTGTTCAAGGCTGTGTAGATCCTAGGCATCCTGCTGCCCATATCCTCCACTATTTCAGCTTGTTGAACATTGTGGACGGTTCTCGCTTTATCTTTTCTGTGGGAGCAGTCTTTGTACCTATGGTTTCCTTTACAACCCCAACACTCCATAGGTGGCGGTCTGGGCATTTGTTCACTCATGTCAGCCTTCCTAGGCTCTCTAAGAGATGACTATCTCTAAGGACTATTTCTGAAAAAGGGAGGCTTGTTTCCCTTATGCCTCTGTTCCTTCTTAAACCTCTTCTGGTCATCCCAAGCCTTCTGAAAGGTAGGATTTTCTCTTTGTTGTTCATACAAGAATTTATCCCTTCTTATTGTTTCTTCCATAGTCTTAGGATCATCATATTGAATCTTATCACCAATGGAAGGTGGCAGTCCACTCAAATACCTTTGAATCTTGACAGTCTCATCTTTGATGAATGGAACATACTTCAGCAGTTCCAAGAAATTTCGTTTGTACTCATCAATGGTCATGCTGCCTAGCTTGAGTTCGAAGAACTCCTTCATCTTTCTGTCATAATATCTTTTGGTCAGGTATTTCTTCTCGAAATAGCTCTTAAACTCCTTCCAAGTGATATCTTTCTCTCTAAGGTGTTGCACTTGCACAAACTCATCCCACCACATGGATGCTTTTCCTTTTAGCTGGTACATTGCAATTCTTCCTTCTGCATGAGTGGAGTAGTTCTGCAGTTGGAAATATTTCTTCATGCCAAGCAACCATGTCTCGGAATCTTCCTCCTTCTTATGTTCTCCATCAAATGTTGGAGGCTTGATCGTGTTCATCTCCCCTTTCCATTCATCCTTTCCATATTTTTGGTGTTTTCTGGTAGGCGACAGGCTTGAACTACTGTGTGTTTGTTTTCCAGAATGCTTCGGGGAGAGACGGTAATGTCTGCTACCACTCCCCAATCTTCTTCTCCTCTCAGGGGTTCTAACACTTCTTGATCTGCTTGTGTCACTCTCTTTTTCCAATTTCTTTTCTATTCTTTCTAGGATCTTCAACATTTTTAAGTTGAATTGACCCTGTTGATCCCTGATTTTCATGAGCTTTCGGCTATCAGCTTGGTGAGCCTGGGCATCTTTCTGCAATTTTTCAATGAGTTTCACCATACGTCCTTATTTATATATCTCTTTTCCATGCCCATTAGAATTTGTTCCTTCGACTCCCAAGTTGACATCCTTTCCTTCTCTTTCATCATCTGAAATGGAGGCACTCCGCACCTCTTCCATTTTCTTACTCGACATCTATTCTTGGTTGTCATGACACTTGTTGAACTTTGCACACACAATGTGCAATCAATCCGAAGTTTGTTGGGCCTTTAAACCTTCAAGAAAACTTACAACATTCATAAGCCAACGTGAACAAGAAAAACGTTTTGACTTCACAAAGTTCTCTGAGCTTTGTTCGGCTTTGCGAATTTTGGGACTTTGTGTTTTCGGTACCCGGGAGTTCACTATGTAGTGACTCCTAAATTCTTGTCGTTACAATCCTTGAAATCCAAAATTCCAATTTACTTTATTCTTTGAGCCCACAGCACAGTTGCCGCCCTTCACCACAATGGCGCGTGGTACGTTTCGGAGGATCTACGTCTCCATCAATGACGTCTTCGGGTCCCACCACTCTCGCCTATCTTCTCGGCTCACTGACACGTGGTACACATTCGTGCGCCCACATCCATTCCAAGCAAAATCCAATGGTTAGACTCCTTCCTCAGATCTATAGCGCGGATCTTTTCAGCGCTTTGGGGTTTCGGGCATCGGGATTTTGTGCATCCCACATCTCGAACTTTCATTTGCCGAAATCCTGAATTACAGTTTAGTATTCCACTTGATCTGATAGTCAAGTCCTCTCCTATGATATACGGTGTAGATCATTTCAGGAATCCGTGTTTCTCTAACTCGCGACTTGCGAACACAAGGGTCTTTCTTTTTGGTTTCCTGGGTGTCGAAACGTCATCCGGTAGCCACATGGTTCCCTCGATGGACGGTCCTGACAAATTTCAGGATTTTGCATATCGCGATTTCCCACGTTCTGGTGAAACTCAAAAGGGTCTTTAAACCCTGTGCATATTCTCCATATGTGATGGTCACAAGGGTTCGCCTTCCTTTCCGAATAGATCCTAAGGCTCCAACACTTATGGTGTGGAGTCCTCTCTCCCTGTGGCCATAGACCACACCAGCTGCAGTTTCACAACACTGATATACCTCCTGATCTTGTAGGTATGGTCAAGTAACTCCTTGACACTCTGAATCATTTTAGGGTCCGAAATTGGTCCTCCAGACACAATTTCTCCTCACACCCTCGGTCCAAAGACCACTCAACTGGCCATCTAGGTTCAGTGTCAAAACATTGGCTTTGATACCAAATTGTAGCACCACTTTTATGTTACCATACTTCACGAAAATATAGCACTCACTCTCACGACTATAAAACAACATGCATTTAAGCAATGAAACACATTTAGAGCTTAGAGTAAGTCTAAAAATTACTGTTATCATAATTTTACACATGGCATTAGCATTAATTCATATGCACAACAAAATACATGATAATTATAAATACATAGAGATACAGAAACATAATTAAAGCATCATCTGGTAATTATCTTTGAAACAGTGGTAGTTCCACCAACCAAGTGCAGGCCTTCCACGAACCTCCCAACCTTAGACCACACTGCTCGTCATCTCAGCAGCGGGTCACCCCTAAGCTGGGACTAAGCTCCATCCCATGGCAAGGAATTCTAGGCTAGGCTGAGGTTACAGGGAAAACACACAATCACAAGAAAATAATTCTCTCCCAGGAACCACTCATACTCACTACCCACAGACTCTCCTTCCCCACATGCATGTTCCACCCCAGGAGTATACACCTTCTCTGTCACCTAGACAGTCCTTCGGCTGCTAACCTCCCTTGCCTTGAGTTTCAGCAAGACACTGGACCAAAAGTCTCTGAGCTTTGTGGCAGCTACAGGGTTCCTTCCAGGATTTCTCTCCTTCCTCTACGCACTCTCTCACCTGGAGAGAATCGCTCACAAGCCAACAACCTGTTCTTCCAACCTCAATCGCCTCTCTCACCTGGAGAGAGTGTTTTACAACTGGCCAACAAGCCCCACGTAGTCCAGCACTGCATGGCCACAACAACCAATAGGGAAAACGGACACGAGCTTTCCAACAGGTTCAATAATGGCGGATGGTCTCACGGATATGGCTTCGGAAAGGGCTTCGGATGGTCTCGATGCTTAGACAGAGGATGCTTCAGCTTTTCATAAATTAACACCAATTATTCTGAATCAACACAATGACTTTTTCTATTCAGAGTGCGTACGGGGTATATTGCAGAGCTTAGACCGGTAGTATTGTTCATAAGATCTGATTGAATGGAGGAGAACCCCCAACATGGCTCATCTCAACCCTCTTATTTGCATGGGCTTGGGTTGACACTTGTCACCCGTGAAGTTGCATGCTTCCATTAGCGTGCTCTCCTTCCACCATTTGGAAGTCACGTGTCATTCCAAAAGAACTTAAGGTAAAAAAAACATATTATTCACATGTCTTTTGGAATAATATTTTAATATTATTCCTCAAGGACTTAAGCCCCCTAGGTTTAACACTTAGCCCCTTTTCCCACCTTCCAGCCCCTAATCCCTTGCCCTCTCTATGGATGCTTAGTCCCCCATCACTCATTCATTGTGTCGGCATGCACGTGGTGGTGTTTATATTTTATTAATGTGATGCATACATACATACAGGTACAAAATTAGGCCCTTGGCCTACAACCCTTAGGCTCTCTGGCCTAACAATCACATAAGCCCACCGGCTTATACAAACATGGCTCACTAGCCTATAACACATATTTACAATTCATTTCATAACCCAGATTTACAAAGGGCTCGACCTTGGGGACACTACATCATCAATTTATCATCTATGATTATGTTCAATATACCATGAGCTTATAAACATAAGTAGCATCACATCAACAACATCACATCAAATACACAGTACACCAATATTTACGTGGAAACATAATTGGGAGAAAACCACATAATGATTTATTATATATTATCAACAATTCATTCATTGGAAGAAACAACTTACCAATTCTCTAATTGCAACTGGAAGGAGGCTACGACCCCCTATTTACAAGCTCCAACCTGAAGGAAACTACAACTCCCTAAATTCTCTGGCTCTAACCACAAGGAGGTTACAACCCCCTAATTCTCAGGCTCCAATCTGAAGGAAGCTCCAACTCCCTGAGTTCTCCAACACCAATTGGAAGGAGGCTACAACCCCCTTTCCTTGCCCGTCCTGCCACCCTGAAATATAAGTGTAGACCAAATTGTCACTAATTCAACTTTCATTGTTACTTCCACTATCAATGTCACTACCACTTTCACTGTCACTATCACTGTCACTATCACATCAACCTATAACCTGTCAACCTATCACAGTATCAAACCTGTTATTGTATCCAACCAAATCCTCTCACATAGATCATATGCCAAGGACACCTCTCAACTAGATGTCCAACATCACCAACACATGCCTCTACTAAGTGTTAGGACCACACAATGTACCCTTTTTGCCCATTCTTTTTGCCATTATTATACCCGTGATCACCAGTATTTAGCCTCATATTATCATTTCATCTGACCATTCCAAGGTATACAACATCCTTTCTCATTACTATATGTTTAATCTGTTTTGCATGATATTTTACATCACTCTCGTACTTAACCATCGACTAGAAGTGCATAAGTGTCCATATTTGCATAATAGTATTCAAGGCCGATGCTGAAACACAGAAGCTGCTACACAGTCCAAGAACGCATATGCTGAAACACGGAGCTGCCACACAGTCTAAGGACGCATATGCCGAAACACGAAGCAGCTACATAGTTCGAGGATGCAGATGCTGAAACATGGAGCTGTCACTCCGTTCAGAAGACCAGATGTTGAAACACAGAGGACCGCCACGATGCTGAAACACGAGCTGTGACAGTTAGCAGTCAAAGCCGACACAGTCAAGGGCACAATTCACGTGGCTGAAACAGCCCATGAATTGCAATGCTGAAACAACATCAGCAGCTATGAGAAGAAGCTGTTACACCAGCCGTAACAGCAAAACCTCGTTCAACTCCTGTATTAGCATTCGGTTGCGTGAGAATAGGACATCCTATGCTGATTTAGAAAGAAGACCTGATTTAGCGTAGGATTCAGATATGCTTTGTAATGATTGTATCAAAGGGATTTCCCCTTTAAATTCAGGAGAAATCACCACTCGAGGGATCCAAGTTTTCATGTATTGAAGAACTTCAGAGAAGCGGGACGCATTTTTGTACCTCCAATCTGTAATGTGATATTTCAACAGATGAATATAAAACTGCTTTGAGTATCCTCCTGTATCTTTTCGTTCAGGGGAATCTTGTGAGAAGGGAGGGCCCACCTTCTTCACAAGATTCACCCCTTAGTTAGAAGTGTGATTGTTTAATTTATGTTTATATTTTGTTTGACTGTTGTTTGCTGAACACTGTTTTAATGGATTCTGGTTTGCTGAAACACTACTGACTCTGTCTTAGTTATTGAATGGAATTTGTAATTCTTTTTGTCAGCGATCTTGTGTGATAATCTTAGCAGAGAATTGGTTAAAGGTCCCTGCTCAGACAGAAAGGGATCGGGACATCATACCCTCTGTAGAATTTGTTTAATGCTGCAAGTGTGCTAGCAGAGATTTGGTTAAAGTGTCCCTGCTCGGACAGAAAGGGACTACAACACCTTGTCTTCTGTAGATTTCCTTTATCCCTGCAAGTGTGCTAGCCAGAGATTTGGTTAAGGTATCCCTGCTCAGATAGAAAGGGACTACAACACCTTGTCTTCTGTAGATTTCCTTTATCCCTGCTAGATTTCCTTTATCCCTGCAAGTGTGCTAGCCAGAGATTTGGTTAAGGTGTCCCTGCTCAGATAGGAAGGGACCACAACACCTTGTCTTCTGTAGGTTTCCTTACCTCCGCAAGTGTGTTAGCCAGGGATTGGACTAAGGGTTCCTACTCAGAAAGGAAAGAACCAAAACATCCTATTCACTGTATACTTTTCCTGTGTTAGTTCGAAACTGGGTTAGAGATCCCTGCTCAAAAAGAAAGGAATCAGATTGCCCTGTTCTCTGTAGACTTCAATCTCACAAGTGTGCTAAACAGAAGTAAGGCTCAAGGCTCCTGCTTAGACAGAAAGGAACTAAGTGCTTTGTTTTCTGTTAGATAGAGTTTATTGTTTTCTGCATTATTGTTTACATGAAAGAGTGTTAGTACTGAGTCTCTTTTTGAGAGTAAGGGTCCTGTTCTCTGATTGCAAGACAGTTGTTCTTACCCATTGCAATGTTATTTTAAAATGTAATCCAGGATTCTTAATTTGAACTATAAAGAATTGCAATAGGGAGATTGCTTTCCTGTGATTTCATCCAGAGCTTCAGTTCATTCCAGCAAGTATAGATAGAATAATTTTCTTTACTACAACACTAAGTGCTTTTGGAATTGAGCATATATAGTGCGTGGCTATCTTTGAAACAAAAGACTTCCCTGGGTTGATAATTTATGTTTCACTTGGTTGTTTGAAATTAATTAAGCAATTATAGTGACCAACACTAAGCATGTACCAATATCACCAACATACCATCACAAGATATGTGTCTCAACCATGTGCCAAAGCATGTACCAAGCCATCAAACACAACCTGTGCCACAACAAGTGCATCAACCATGCACCGACACATGTACCATGTACCTCAACCATCAACCTTTTACATCAACACCATACCAAGTATCATACCATGTACCAACAATGTATCTCAACAATATACTATATCATTCAATCATGTCATACACCATATACCATAAGATATACCAAGAAAGTACCATCAATAGTGTACCTCAACCAAGTACCAATATCACCAAGACATTCACCTCAAACATATACCAATGGCCATCAACATGTAACCAATATGTACATCAAACCATGTGCCTCAAACATGTGTCAACATCCATAAAATATGTACCAAGAGATACCATCAAACATGCGCCATATCACTCATATACCATACAACAAACCATATGCCAAGTATCCAAGATGTGACTCTAACAATCTATTATACCATCACCAAGGTGTACCATGCACAATCACTACCATGACATGCCTCAAGAATGTACCATAACAACATAAGCATAAGCCTCAAAACTTAACACATAAGCATACCTCTAATCTTGTAGACACCCTGTTGTATCAAATAACAAATGACTAAATGAACATGGGCATCAACAACCTAGTACAAGAATCACTTGTCAACCTTTCACGAGAACTTTCATGGATCCACAACTTGCTCCTCTACTACCCGCGGTTATCCATGCTTTCCTCCACTACATCCCACGTACATCCACGCCATGTTAACCTATAACCCACATATTTCTTTGCTTCTTTAATTTTCCATGTTTTCCTTCATTGAACCCTGTATATGTCCACACTTCTCTAAGTCTGCAACTTGCGGATTCCCATGCTCTTCCTTCACTGCAACTCATGGATAACCACAGGAAAACCATAGAACAGTAAGCTCAACTTCGTCCTTTCGGCTCCTGTAACTTCTCTCTTTATTGAAATTCGTTGCCTCAGACTCACTGCTTCAAATCTGTCAATAATACCTACCCATAACACTTTACAACATAGATATTCAATGTGCTCAATCGGTGTTAATAAGAGTCTCTTGAAGTCTTATTTATACTTTCCAAGTGACTTCCTTTAGGGGTTAGCTTGTCATTGTTTTACCTCTTTTCCTTATTTTAGGGATAGCCCACATTCCCTTGTTGCAACCACTTTACCCTTAATTAAATTCTTACTGCAACTTATTTACCCTTAATGAATGACCTGTAACTACTTGTTGACTTATTGACCTTCTAGGGGCTTCTAGATCATTCTTCGAGGTCCTCCAACTTCACAAGGCCATAAATCCTCAACTGTGAGGAACTACATGGAATACCACCTATCACCGGAAACTACATGACGAGGAATATCCATCCATGAGTGAGTTACATGCATTTTCATTGTCCTTCATGTACTTATTCCTCAAACAACTTTGAGTCTCATGACCAAAGCTCAAGGGATTCATGTCTACTTCATCAAATGCACCCATCACACTTGTTGACATCAACCAATCTTGTTGACATCAATGAAAACTAACTCACCATCAATATTGATCACAACTTTGGTGTATCTCAAACACTCTAAGGGTTGATGTCAATGACAACCAACTGTCCAAACCAATTGTCCAACACATATAATGTTGTGAACGAGGAAGAATGTCTTCAGCATGAGCTAAATAAGCATGAAACCAAGGAAGAAATCCTATGGAAGAAAAAATATCGAATCTAATGGCTCAAAGAGGGAGAAAAGAACTCAAAATTATTTCACAAGTCAATGATCTAGTGCAAAAAAAACAACTGCATCATTTCTATAAAAAACAGTCAAGGAAACAATCTAATGGAACATCAATACATTGAGCAGGAACTAGTGCATTACTTCCAAACTCTCTTAACGAAATTGGAAAAAGATCGACGACCCTCCATTCAAAAAAATCACCCAATGCATTCCATCCTTAGTCTCCCCCAAACAAAATGAAGCCCTTATGAAACCCATCACTTATGAAGAGGTCGAGCAAGTTTTTTTTGCTATTCCCAAAAAGAAATCCCCAGGCCCTGATGGTTTCACTACAGACTTCTACCAAGCTTATTGCCCCATACTCAAATGGGACATATGAGTTTTAGTTGAAGACTCCAGACTTCATTCCAATTTCCTACCAGCTCTCAATGCCACCTTTCTCTCCCTAATCCAAAAAGAGGATAAAGTGGAGGACCCAAGCAAGTTATACCATATATCTCTTTGCAACGTCATCTTCAAAATCATCACCAAAGTCATCGCAAATCATATCAAACCCCTTCTACCCTCCTTAATCTCCACTAAACAAACATGCTATGTAGAAGGAAGACAAATTCTAGATGGGATTATCCTTGTTCATGAAGTCATTCACTCCCTCAAAACTACCAAATCTCCCTGCATGCTTCTGAAGTTGGACATTTCAAACGCCTTCGACAATCTCAACTGGTAATACATTCAACAGATTCTCAACGCTTTTGTATTTTCCCATTCCTGGATCAAATGGGTCCTCTCCCTCACCTCTGATTTTTTCTCTGTTCTAATCAATGGTTCACCCTCTAGAACCTTCTCCCCATCCCATGACAACCAAGAAATAAATCCCCTTTCTCCCTTCCTCTTCATATTAATGGAAGAAGGTCTTGAAATATCCATTAAAGATATTGTAATAAGGTCAAAGGTATTCATATCCATAATGAAAAACAATCGATCTCTCATTAGAAGTTTGTAGACGACTCAATAATTTTGGATCAACCCATAGTTAAGGAGGCTAGAGCCATCTAACAAATCCTCACATATATTGAAGAATCCTAAGGTACCTCCATTAATCTAACAAAGTCTCAAATCTTATTTTTTAACACCCCTCCCTCTATCCAGATCAACATCTCCAAAATCCTCCGCTTTCAATGAAGCTTGCTTCCTTCCAAATACCTTGGCACTCCTCTTATAGACAACAAGATACAAAACTCATCTTGGGAAGATTTTCTAGCTCAAATGAACAAAAATCTATCCAAACAGTCCTTCAGAGTGCTTAACGCTCCAGGAAATTTAATCCTACTCAAGTTAGTTCTTCAATCCATGCCTCTCTATTTATTTTCATCTCTAGCCGCACCTAAATCAATCCTGAAAGTTGTGTGAAGCCTACACCACACCTTTTTGTGGGGAGGATATTGCAAATAAAGAAAGTGGGCACTTGTTGCTTGGCAAAAATTATGTCTCCCCAAACTTAAAGGATTCCTAGGACTTAGAGACCCTAAAACTCTAAGCTCAGTACTCAGAGCCAAAACTTGGTGGTAATGGATAACCTCCAAAGACATGCTCTAGGAATGACTCTGGAAATGGAAATATATCCCTCAAATGAACCCTCAAAATCTCATCAGACTCTCTGGAGACATCATAGGATCCATCATATGGAATGCAACCTAGAGGAACAAACATCTCATTCATTCCCACTGCTTCTGGGAAATTTGAGACTGAATGTTTTCACTTTTTTGGGATGACGCTTGGCTAGATATCCCCCCTCTAAATCAATACCCAACAACAAATCACTAAGAGACTCTGGGCTAAAATCCTCTTAAAAGAAGACTAAGAAAAGAAGGGAAAAAACTCACCAAAACACCTAAAAGAGGAGACTGGAACCCCTGTTACCAAATGAAGAGGGCACTATGGTGCCACCTAGGAGGCTTAGGGGGAGTTTCAATCAGGTCAGTGGTGCCCTGGTCTGAACTGCAGGGGAGTGTTGATTTTGGAAAAGCTCAAAAATGGATTCCACAATCTAAAACTTAGCAGATACTCAGTCAATGCCTGCAAATACCAGCAAATATCTAATCAAATACCAGCAAATACCAGCAAATAGCAGATACTCACTGTGGCATACCTTAATATGATGTTCATCCTCACTGTTCCAATCCTTGGGCTTGATATCCAAGCTTCTCGATGCAAATGAAGTCCTGCAAATACCAGCAAATAGCAGATACTCAGTCAATGGTTCTATAAAATATTTAATCAATAAGAGGGAAGGGTAAATATATCAGAATGAAGCATCAAACAAGAAATATCTAATCACAATCAAGGATACAAGACTAAACAAAGGAAAGACTAGTCAAATTACATCCCTAGCGTAGTCACCATTTTTCTGTTATGAGAAATCTTACCCTATGGACAGGCTAAGATCCCCTTTGTACCAAGACCCCTTCTTTGGTCCAAAGACAAAAGTAAAAAAATGGTTGTTGCTTTCCCTTTAAATCTAACTCAACCAATCAAGAAAGAGAGAAGAAGAATGTGGCATATTGATATCCAAGCTTCTCGATGCAAATGAAGTCCTGCAAATACCAGCAAAGGAACTCTTCCTCCTACTCTATATGATTAGGAAAATAAAATCTATCTATGAAAATTGAAATGACAATAGACAATCAAATGTAGAACACATGAACTTGAAGGTAATAGTCCAAGTTTATATTAATTTTAAATCCAAAAGAAGGCACTTAAAAATCATGCTTGACGATGTAGTAACTTATCCAAGCTCTCCTTGTACAACCCTTACATGAATATATTGAAATAGAAACGATGATTCTTCTCCTAGGATCAAAAGTTTGACATATAAATTATTCCCCCTTTCACCTTGGAAATACCTTCAATATATAGGATCGAGTTGTTCAACCACCATGAGAAAATGAGAGAAATGGTTTAGGATATGGCTCCTTAATTTGGGTTTTGATCCTAAGATAAATCCATAGTATAGGATTCGACCAAAACAACCTCATCCCTTCAGAGCTAGCCCTTATAAAAAGGTGGAAGTTTCCATATTTTCCTCTAACAACATTTGCACCCCCATTTAGTAAGAGACAGATATCCATTAACAGAGATCCCTTGGTGCCCCCTGAACATGAGTAAGGGAGAGCCACCCTTCTTAAATGCCCAAAAATGGTCAATTTATCCAAGTAAAAGGTGTTCTTTTGGACCTGAAATGGTTGTTTTTCTCTTCCAAACTAACTTATGGATTGTGACAAATGTATTTCATGGTGTCAACGGGTTGTGACACTTATAAAAATGAATGAGAAACTTGGTAAGGTGCATACGACACTTGATATAGTGCATACGACACTTAACAAGGTGCATACGTCACTTTGTGATAGTTGTGACACTTAGGGTGTGACACATAAGTGTAACATTTTGATGTGTAACACTATTTCATCGACTCGTAGAAATTAAGCTACTATGTTTTCATATTCATTCCTCTTCAATTGTTCGAACTTGGCTCTAAAGTCTTAAAATTTAGCTTTCTTGACTTTGTTATCTCCTTCATAGATATTATTCAATTTGTCCCATATTTATTTTGCATAATCACAGTTGAAAACCTTGGTGTATATTGATTCAGTCAAACTTCTCAAGATGGCATTTTTGTCTCTTGCATCATTATCTTCAAGTTTCTTTCCATCCTTATCTATCGGGGGAGTGGTTGGTGCTTTGTACCTATATACTATTTCTCGCCACCCATCAAATCCTTATTCCTACACATATGTTTTCATTCATCTTCTCTAGAAGTCATAGTTCTCACCATCAAATTATGGTACCCCAATATTAGTGTAATCCATGATCTCCTTCTAGTGGTTAAACTT
Source organism: Picea abies (assembly GCA_900067695.1). Classification (NCBI taxonomy): domain Eukaryota; kingdom Viridiplantae; phylum Streptophyta; class Pinopsida; order Pinales; family Pinaceae; genus Picea; species Picea abies. The sequence goes on from CBVK0100154951.1 coordinate 24,275, forward strand.
CTTCTTGAAGGACCTGCTCTAATACCAATTGTTGGATTACTGAGAGGGGGGTGAATCAGTAATGAGAAATTTTAATACTTTTAACCATAGTATATTTCAACAATATTCAACAGTATATCATTAGAATTTAATATATCACCAACAGTATAACCATAAACAACATCACATCACAATAGATACACAGTACACAATAATTTACATGTAAACCCAAACAGGAGAAAACCACAAATTGTGTTTCGTATATGTCAAAAGAAAAACATTCATAGGAAGCACCAACTTCCTTATTTTCCAGCTACAATTGGAAGGAGGCTCCAACCTGAAGGAGGCTACAACTCCCTGAATTCCATGGATCCAACCAGAAGGAGTCTACAACCCCCTAATTTCTCTTTCTCCAAACAGAAGGTGGCTACAACCACCTATTCTTTCCCCGTCTTTCCACCCTAAAGTATAAGTGTAGACAAATTGTCGCTATCACAAACTCTTCCACTGTCATTACCACTGTCTTTGTCACTGTCACTCTATCTCTATCACTATCACTCTGTCTCTATCACTGTCACTATCTCATCAACTTGTATATGATCATCAACTAACTAACACTTGTACCATACCATTCATCAATTGTATACCAATATACATACTATCTCATCCATCAATAATGAACTAAAGATACATCAATAACGAATAGTGAATCATGAACCAGAACAACAACCATGTGTAACCTGTAACATATACCATACCATCAACCATATGCATATTTGTACCATATCATCAATCAAGTATCTCAAAGAACCAATGCATGCCCATAATGCTTATGCCATCATACAACTTAAATGTGCCTCAACCATATACAATCAACTCAAGGATATGAACTATAAGAACCATGTCATATGTTGAGCCTCCTCACTTAACCAAGAAACCAAGATATATCATATCTATTATCAAACAAATCATTCTGTGTGGACACCAAATTATATCCCTAGACTTAGAAACCAAAACTAGAACACAACTTACATGAAATAGAACTTTCTATAGGTTGATATAATCAAATTACCAATTAGTGAAGGATTTGTACCTTGTAATTGATGGTTGTCCTCACTAGTTGTATCTTCCAGCTAATTTGTCATAGAAATTGTGTATGTTAACCTGCAAGAAACACAATCCAACAAAGGTGAAAGCAACATGTATAATTCGATACAACCTATGCAATTTATCAAGGAGATATGCAACAAGTATAGTCAAACAAAAACAACCTTTGTGGGAAAGAAACTATATTACTTTATTAATAATAAATGAAAAGAGATTACAACCAAAGCTTCCTTGATGTTGCGAAGATTCTTCCAATGATATCACTTCTCCAATACCCACAATGCATCCATGAAATCCATCACAATCAACTGACTCCTTTAGCTAAGATTGAATTCCTCAAAGCCAAAGAATTACTAAAAATCCTCCAACAACAAACTAGAAGCAAAGATACCAATCATTATTCTCAACCCATTGTTCACTATTTCATATTATCCTTTCATCATGAGGGAAGCCTCCTTTTATATATTGAAGAGGAAAAGGGTGAGGAGGTTAGGATCCCCCTAGATCAGGAGTATGGGTGAGATGTAAAATAATCAGAGAACACCTCATCTCAAAGCTTCTCTTCTATAATATTCTCTAATTTCATTGTTTTCTCCCCTTTTAAGTAGTGTCGCACCCTGCAGTGGAAAAATCTGAGACATTGTCGCACCCTGCAATGGTGCAACATTGCACACTTGAGGGTGTCGAAAAGTGATGCAATATGCGAAACTCTCTTAAATTAAGGCTTTAAAGGCCCTAACAACATGTGTAACCATTTTTTCATGATTACCTTCTCTCAAAGTAAGGTTCTTATTCAAAACTCAGAGCTTGTATGCTCTGGATGATAGAGGATAAGTGAACACGCTCAGTTGCAACAAAACATTGTGTAACAATATCCAAATACCCTACCAACCATACCAAGTATGCCTCAAGCATACACCATATCATGACAAGTTGTAACCATGAAAACAAGTATACAACGTGAGATCGGAAGAGCGTCGTGTAGGGAAA
>CBVK0100154952.1:0-26339 GCA_900067695.1 Picea abies
CAATCCCTTCAATGGTTTTAAAACTTCATAGTGCCTGGTCACATGAAGAGGGGCTGAAAAGTGGGGGCCAGTTGGATTTATGCGCTCATTGAGAGGCGAGCGATCAAGGCCATCTGATGAGAATATATCTAGGCCATTGATCTTTAGTAGATCTGGGTCATCGATCCCTGGAAGATAGGTGGCGATCTTTTGAGCACTTCACCGAATCCAGTGTCGGGGATTTCGAGAGAAAAGGAATGAGAACTCCCGGTGGGAAAATCCCCAAAATACATTGAGGGTCAGGCCCATGGTCATGGCCCCTGGGTCATATGGAAGATAGGGCTGGAAACCTGGGCCTTCAAGGGATCATCATGGCTGTCAATTTAGGTGCCATATCCAACCGTTGATATGGAGGGTTGTTTCGCAGTTTTAGTTACCGAGGATCCTGGAGGCTAGTTTGGTGGAATTTATCGAAAGTAAAAGTGTCGAAAGCACCTTTGAATATAGGCATAGGGTCATGGCCCATGGTTTCTTGGGGTGATAGAAAGAGTTCCACAAAGGGACAAAGCATCGGGCTTAGCTACAAGAGGGGTCGTCACATTCTCCAGGTGCCAATTCAACTCGACCTCAATCCTGATCCCTGGAAGAAGTAAATGAAGGTGGGAGGAGGTGGTTGAAACCTCACCTCACTCCGTAAATGTAAGGCATGGAGGTTCTAGCATGCAGTCTTCCCAAGGTTTCCCTATCGAGATATTTCCTGAGAGCCATGTCGATTCGATGTCCTCATCTGATCAAATGAGCCTGCACATGCTAGTTTGAAATTTAATGGCTCAGCTACTCTCCTACTACCAAGGTGGTGAATTTCTCTGAGTATATATACTCAATTTTGTATTTTTGTAGGGGGTCGATGGTTGAGCTAAGCTCCCTATTGTAAAGTTTTGATGAAACACTAGTTTCCCTAGTTATGTATCTGTATGTGAAATTTCTCGTTTAATGACAGTCAAATTCTTATTCCATTTGGTTTCCCATCTACTGTTGAAAGACTTCATGATTGATTGAGTCACATGAAGCATTGTGACAATGTTATATAAATGTTTTATGGTAACACTGTCATGATTTGTTTTAATGTTCTTGTGATTTGAATACAAGAAGTTCTTGTGTTTAAATTCTTCCTCTTCGGGCTGTTGGAAGCTTCATTCCTACAACACACCTTTGCATTTTCTTACCAAATTCTTCCTCCTGCTCACTATTATTGCAACTTACTGTCTGAAGTTAAACTAAGACCTCACCTGTTCATGCATAGCCTAGTCCAAGATTCTGAGTTAAAGTGATATGGTTCTGATTTCACTTCCATTCAATCACCCTTTATAAAAAATCATGACATTCAAACTGATGGGTATCAGGCTTACTCCTGCTACAATCCAAGAGTGACTTATGGTGCTAACATTTATGGCGCCGTTGTCGGGGACGAAGTTGAAGATCTTCCCTGGGATTGAATGACATTGATCCTCTGACTCTGAAGGTGCATCAGACATCAAAGCCCTTGAATATTGATACTGTGCACCTGGAAACTCCATTGTGACAACTCCATTGGGGACGAAACTGTTGTTTCAGTTGTGGCTTCTAGAGGCAGGCACACAAGGTCTACTCCTTAGTTGCCCTTGAAGACGCCTGAAGTAGATCCAGAAAATATTATCATAAAGGGAAAGGCCTTTGGAAGAGGATCCTCTACTGCTGAACCAGGTATTTCTGATAATTTTTCATCTCCTTCTATAGAAACTCCATTTTATGCTTCTCATTTCCCTGCCATACCTTCTGCTGGAGTTTCTATAACTTTAAATTTTGGGAGTGTTCCTGTTGATTTTTCCCCTTCTGATCTGGGATGGGAGGGATAAATCCTTGTCACTCCCCTTTCCCCTGAAGCTGTACCTTGGCATAGACCTAGGACCATAGGATATTTCCCCACTCCTAGCTTTTCCACCCCTCCTTTTATTACTGTGGTTGCTACTGAAAAGAGAGAAGCATATGCTAACTCAAGCCCCCTAGCCTTCTCTCTGAATCCTCCATCATTTCCCTTTCCACCTGGAATCTCAGTTCCAGTATCCCCTATTCGAACTCCTTCTCCTCCTAGTTCTCCTCCACCTAATATTCCTATGGCAGGAGAAAATCCCCCTATGACCAAAATGGAGGCTATTATAGCTGCTAGGTATGCTCCCCTTGTGTTGTCTCAGCCTCTCAATGCCCTTCAAGCGGATGGATACCTCAAGCAGCTACCCAGGTTTATAGGTGAAGGAGACATAACCGCAGAAGAACACCTTGAGGCCTTTTACAGTTTTGTGGGGCATTATGTCATCATGCATGAAGACGTATGGATGAGAATTTTTTTTCATAACCTTGAAGGCAAGGCTAGGAAATGGTGTGGGGCCCTGTCCCCTGGATCTATCGATGGGATAGAAGCTTTGGATAATATCTTCTTGAGACAATGGGGAGATAAGAAAGACTTCATGTATTACATGACATAGTTTGGGGCGTTGAAGAGAAAGAAAGGAGAGTATGTCTCTGACTTCTCTAAGAGGTTCAATAAAATGTACAATAAGATCCCTGTTGAGATAAAGCCCTCAGAATCTTAAGCCAAAATTACTTATGCCAACTCTTTTGACCCCTATTTCTACCTTTTGTTGAGGGAAAGACGAGCCACTTCTCTGGCTCACATGCAAGACTTGGCTGTGGAAGTTGAGTTGAATATATTGGTTGTTGATCGACTTAGAAATAAAGCTAATAGAGACATACCCAGAAGGAAATCTGAAGCCTCCACATCCAGTTCTTCTACAACTTACCCTCAAGTGGATGAATTGAAAAAGATGGTAAAGACTCTGTCTGTAGAGATAGAGAAAATGAAATTTGAAGGGAAGCCAATGTACAAAAATCCCCAAAACATTGACAACAGAGTCAATTTCAAGAGGCCAAACAACAATGTTCCACAAATTATGCCAAGGGAACAAAGAAATAGATATAGATATGATCAAAGGATCCAAACCCCTCTCCAAAATAACCTAGTTGCTGATGAGGAAGGAGAGGAGATAGATGAGCTTGGTCCTGAAATCCATTGTTTTGGAGACACCTCCCCTTTCCCCCATTTGACTCAATCTACATATGAAGAATCCCTTATGAACAGTCAAATCAACAAGTTGATTAAAGGGGAAAAGGCCAACAACACTCCTAACAGATACAATCTTAGGTCAAAGAAGAAAGAAGGGAAGTTTGACATCCCTGATTAGCCCCTCATAACAGAAAATCCTATTAAGCTAGCAGCAAACACTGCCAAGGAAAGGAAAACTCAAAATATTTCACCAACAACCAAAGACCCTGTCCCCGAGTTAAGGGAAATTCCTAAGCCTCCTTCCTCCTTTAGTTTTGAGTATGAAATTTAAAAAATTAGAATTCCTGTACCCCTCTTGGAACTAGTTAAAAATGAAGATTTAAAAAGGTCCCTCTCCAAACTGCTACAGTCGGAGTCCCTCCAGCCTTCCACAGATTCAGTAAATCTTCAAGATGAAAAGCCAGCAGTCATCCTAGGTCCCATGGTAGAATATAGAGATGATTCATCCCCTCCCTTCTACACATCCCTGAACATACATGATAAGGTGTTGCATAACTGCCTGATGGATTCAGGGGCTTCCCATAACCTCATGCCCAAAATAGTCATGGAAGAATTGGGACTGGAAGTAACAAAGGCCTATCATGATTTGTACTCTTTTGATTCAAGGAGGGTGCAATGCCTTGGAGTCATCAAAGACCTGGTGGTTTCCTTATTTCAGCTACCAATGAAGAGTGTGGTCATGGACATTGTAGTAGCTGATGTTCCCCCCAAGTTTGGCATGTTTTTGTCAAGATCTTGGATTAAAAATATTGGAGAAACATTACAGATGGACCTCACATATGCCACCATTCCAGTATTTGGAGGGGAACACAGAAGGTTGTATAGAGAAGCTCAGTTGGCCTACATTGTTAGTGATGAAGAAGACCCCACCAATCATCCTATCTTTGCACTTGACAGTGATTTGGGGTCTAGTTTATTGCATCTCATTGATACTTGTTGGCACAAGGGTGGACCCAAGTTTCACTCCAAGAGCACACCAACAAGCCCCAGCTACTAACCCTTTCAGAAACACCTACGAAGCAGATGCAGTCTCACCCGAAGTAGCTATGAGGGGGTTGCAGGACAAAGATGTCTACAACCAGGGGAATATCAAGTGGATCTCTTGGTACAACAAATCAATATTCATCCAACACTTATCAAGATAGATCTATCCTGCACATTTATAGATCTCATCTAACACAACAATGTAAATAAAAATATAACAGTAACAAAGATCAAAACATCAATCATGCATCCACAACACAAGGTATACATGGTTCACCCTCTCTCTAGGGCTATGTCCACAAAACTGTGCTTATGATTTATTAAATAAAGAATACAGTTCTTGTCTGTGCTCTTAGATAGTAGATCTTCTTTCTTCTCTCTCTTTCTCTCCCCTTCCTGTGCACCCAACTACAGGTCTTGACCTTCGCACACAGTTGAAGATCTTACAATACAAAACCTCTCTTTCTCAATAGAGCTATAACATGAACGATATCAACAAAAACAACAACAAAATTAACCCCGAACCAAGTCCTATTGAACTTTATTTATACATTACAATCACTCACCGACAGCCTTAAGCCAAAACCTAGGTGTCAAAACCCTAAGATACCAAAACCCTAGGTGACTAAAACCCTAGGTCAACTTGACCCTCTTTTTCTAGGCTTCGCTAGCTTGTCTTTCCTTCCTTATCGTGCGATAATCCAAAGCATCCAATGGTGGATTTTCCCACTTCCTGATTCATCCTCAATCCATCTTCCTTGTTTATCTGTCATCCTCGATCTCCTCTTCCCCTGGCTTGCTTTTCCGTACTTCGCTCCATCTTTTTTGCTCTTTTGCTTACTTCGAACTAGTGACAGTCACTGTGTATCCCGCGAAGATTGCTTTTTACCTTTTCTTACTTGTTCTTTGCCTCCTTTCATAACCAAGGGACAACAAGCCCCCAACACTCAGTTGTGACTCATCCCGAGGCACTACAAATCTGGCTCCTCTATTTTTCTTTGACATGGACTGCACAGTGCAGTTCTTGTTTTCTTCTTTATGCCTCTGCTCCCTCCTTATGCAGACTGTCTTTTTTGTGTCTGGTACCTAGTTTCAACTACACCTGGTACCTGGAACCTTTTCCTCATGTCTTTACTTAGAGATTTGAGGAAGCTGGTTATCATAGTATAACTTCAACTGACTCCCATTCACCAATCCTTCTTTCCATTCTCCCTTCAACATCTTCAGTTGCGCAACTCCTCCTTCTATGGCGCATGTAATCTCATATGGTCCAAGACAATGCCTTCTAAACTTTCGAGGGTGTTTTATGAACTTAATGTCATACATCAGAACTAAGTCACCTTACTTTAATGCCTTCTTCTTTATGTGCATGTCATGATAGGCCTTCTCTCTCTCCTTCTGAACTTGCTGATGGAATCCTGCAATGAATCTGTCTTCTTCCAATTAAACCAACTGTGCAAGCCTCTCATGAATAGCGCCAGTGTCATCCATGTCTTTGAATGCATCAATCCTTAAGCTTGGTACCAGATATTCCATCGGGACAACAGCTTCAAAACCATAAACCAATTTGGACAAGGTCTGCATTGTTAATTTCTTGCAAGTGGTTATGTAGGCCCATAGTACTGTAGGTACTCTTAGATCCCAGTCATCCCTGTTCACACTGCAAATCTTCGTCAATGTTGTCTCCAAGATTTTGTTGAATGCTTCAACTGTCTCATTTGCTTGTGGATGATAAGGTGCACTCCTCTGATGGTGGACTGCAAATTCTTCAGTCAGAGCTTCAATTGTCTTATTGATGAAATGTGTGCCTTGATCGCTCATAAGGATCTTGGGGCATCCAAATCTAGTTATTATGTCATCAAATATAAAACACGCAGTTGTAGTTACACTATATTCCTTGACTGCTCTAACTTCATCCCATTTGGTTAAGTATTCAGTTGCAGTAATAATGTACCTTTCTCCTGTGCGCTTTCTTGGTGGGTTTATAGGTCCCACAAAGTCAATGGCCCACTTTTCAAATTCTTGTAGGGTCATCTGTGGTGTTAATGGCATTTCATCTCTCTAGGATGGTTTTCCAATTCTCTGGCATACATCACATGCTCTGGTATATTCTTTAGCATCTCTGCGTAAGGTAGGTCACCATAGGCCAGCTCGCAAAACCCTTTGCACAGTTTCTTTCCCTGCATAATATCCTCCTGCAATTCCCTCATGAGCTTCTGCAAGGATCAGTGGTCACTCTGTCTCCATAACACACCTTCTTAGTATCTCATCAGGCCCCATTTTGTATAGGTGACCAACGATTAGGGAAAAGTCTGCAGTGCACACTACTAGTTGCTTCTTCTAAGGGATTGTATACTCACTTGGAGCCATTCCTGTTAACACAAACTGGACTATGTCTAGAAAGTGGTCATCAATATTTCTAATGGCGAGAAGCTATGCATCCGGTAGTGTGTCTTCCAAACTGGTGGGTTCTTCACCATGCTCCAACCGTGACAAGTGGTTAGGGCCCTTGTTCATTCTTCTTGGATTAACTATGATTTCAAAGTCATATTCCTGAAACAACAAAAGCCATCTGCAGATTCTCCCCCCTAACACTATCTTGTTGACTAGGTACTTCAGTGCCAAGTGATCAGTAAACATTTTAAAGTGTCCTCCCAACAAGTAGTGGCGGAATTTTTTGCAGCGCATACACCATGGATAACCCTTCTCTCTCGGTAGTGGTGTAGTTAATATCAGTTGTAGATAGCTTTCTACTGGAAAATGATAATGGATGATCAATGTCCCATTCTCTAGGTTGTGCCAATACTGCTCCTAATGCAATAAAAGACGCGTCGACGTGCACATGAAACTCCTTGTTCCAATCTGGGAAAACCAAAATGGGTGCAGTGACCATCTTTTGTTTCAGTGTGTCAAAGCTTTGCTGGCATTCAGTTGTCCAGTCAAACTAGCAGTCCTTATTCAACAACTTCTCCATCGGTGCTGTAATTTGGGCATATCCTTTGATAAATTTCCTGTGATATCCAGTATGGCCTAGCACAGTGTGAATTTGTTTGACTGAGGTAGGTGGTGGAAAATCAACTATAATTGCAATCTTTGATGGATCAACCAACAATCCTTGCTTGCATACAATGTGGCCTAATAGTACCCCAAACAGTGAGAAGAAGATGTGCTTCTTCATATTTAAAGAAATTTGACACTACCTACATTTATAAAACATTAGCCTCAGACATTCAATATGGTTTTTTAACAAGATAAACACAGTCCAGTCATCAAAATATGCTTCTAAAAATTTATGCAGAAATTCTTTGAATGCTTCGACCACCACCCTGGAAAAGATGGTTGGTGCATTCTTCAGTTCAAATGGAATTACTATATATTGGTAGGATCCCCATTCGGTGGAAAAAGTGGTCTTGTGGCGGTCCTCCTTGGTGATCTGGATCTAATGATATCCTGAAAAGCCATATGTAAAAGAATATACCTCCTAGCCTCCCACATTGTCTAATACTTCATCTTTGAATGGTGTAGGGAAAGGGTCATGCAAACAAGCATCATTCAACTTCTTGAGATCCACACATATCCGGATCTCACCTTTGGTATTATTTTCTTGTACTACCATAGGGCTGATCCACTCCAACTCTTCGACAAGTTCAATAATCCCTGCTTCTAGCATTCTGTCGAGCTCAATCCTTACTTTTTCCTTGTATTTCGGGTTCAACCTATAGGGTCTTTACTTGACTATTTTCGCACCTAGTTTCAAAGGTATTCTCATATCACCCATAGGTCCTTTGATTCCATTCATATCAGTGAACTTGGTTGGGAAAAAGTCATGATATTCATGCAACAGTTCTGTAATCTTGTCAATGGTAGCAACATCCCAATAATCTCTGATATTGGCAAGCTTCAGTGTCTCCTCTGTCCCAATATTGACTATCTTTATTTTGATCGGTTGTCCTATGAAAGGCAGATCAACACTTGGTCCTTCCACATCTCTTTGACCTTTTTTCTCAACAATGTTTACCTTCCTCGGGACCTCATCACCATTGGCATTGTTGTTGTAACATCCTTGTAATTTCTGGAATGGCATAGTCCATTTGTCCTCTTCTTGTTCCAGAGGGAGGCTATATGCTTCTTCGAATACCCTTTTTCTCACAATTTGTAATGCATGGTATACTAAAGGAAATTCGCTTTCAAACAAAAATGTGGTTACAAAATTTTGAATCATACCTTCCCAATCTGAAGTGATGAGGGACAGCTTCGCTTGAAGGTACCAATTGATAGGAATTGTGTTCAACGTGTTAATGAATTGGTGCACCCATTGTTCTCGAGGAATGTTACTCCAAGACTCTTCACATCTTCGCACATGGTCCTTTGGGAAACTTTGACCTATGTACCTCACTTCATAGCTCACTACTTGTGCTGAGAACCGCACTGTCATCAAAGTCTGACATTGTGTCCAATCTGTAATGTTTCTTTTGTGTGTACCCCACCATCTTGCTGGTGTAGCTTTCATGGCCTCATCCATTTCCAACAACCTTTGTGGTGTTGGTACACTTGTCTCAAACTCTGATAATAAGTTTTCTAAAGGATTTAGCCCATCAAACATGGGTAAGTTACTCTTCATTTTTCCGATCCAGTGAACCTCTCTAGTTAGTCTAGCACATCTTCTAGTAGAGACTTCATACATCTAGTTCTTCCAGTTCTCCAGTGCTTCTTCTGAGTCTGATGAACATGCGTTGTCACTTCACCAGCTCAGGTTCCCATTAGTTATAGGATTGATGTAATCCTGTTGTCTAGCTATTAGTTGGTAGATGCTTTCCAGTTCATACATGTGGTCTTCTTCTCTAATAGGATCTGTGTATCGAGGACCTTCATCTGGATCTAAAGGTGTGATGACCCTAAGGAAATATCTTTCAAATGTCATATGCCTCTTCGTTAGATCAAAAATAGTAGAATTGTTGAAGGCCCAATCAATTCTTAACAATGCAGGGTAAGGGCAGTTGTCATCAACAATTTCAATTATGTCAAAATCTGCAAAGGCTCTAACTCGATCGATGTCCATAGGGACATGATCCAATCATCCAAATGGGATAATAGCTTGTTAATTATCCATGTGAATTATGATAGGGGAATATATCAGCTTCAGTTTTCCCATTAGTGCCCAAGTTTGGTTGGTCATGACATTGACCTCCGACCCTAAGTCGAGGACCACATAGTATATATCATATTATTCTATCTGAGCATTCAGGTGTAATTCTTTATTTGTCCTTTTCTTCTTAACAATATGGTGTACTTCCCTATTTAGTAAGGGGTCTATCTTTCCTAGCTCATATTGTTTAACCAAGTTTTTCAGTTCTTGTATGGATTTCCCATATTTAAGCAGTTCTATAAACATATATAATAAACTGACATGTTTTCTTTCCTCTTTTCCTTCTCTGGGTGAAGAAGACTGATCAAATGCATGAGGCATTCCATATTCTCTTATTTCTGGTTATGTTTTTGAAGAAGACCCTTGATCTGCTTTGAATTCTTTCCTAGCTTCTTCAAATATTTGTCTTTCTTTCTTCGCATCAAAATCTTGAGTCCTCTCTGTAGCTTTCCTAATACCTGAGTTTTCTGCGATATTTTCATGGGTCATTCTATCCTCTCCTGTAGCAGCACCTCCTCAAGTAATAACAATGAATATAGGTTCTGCTCCGTGAGGTTCAACATATATCAGTTGTACTTGTGGGTTCTGCTGAGGTCCTCGTCTTTCCTGAAGCTTCCCTAGCAATACAGGGCAGTCTTTAATGACATGCTCGAAGGAGTTGCAATAACTAAAATTGGTACAAGGGTTTTGATAGTCCCTTTCTAGATGTCCTGGCTACGCACAGTTATAACAGATTATTTTTCCTCGACCTCAACCCATACCTCCTTCTCATCCTCTCCCTCTGAATCCACCGCGGGGATTTAAATTTCCTCTTCTCAGGGAGTTATATTGTGCATTGTTTCCTTCTTGATGTACTTCGCCTTGGATCTTGTATATGTCTCTTGATATTTCATGCATGAGATCGTAAGATCTACAATCTCTGTCATCATGTCCTACTGATTTACAGAATGTGCAGTACAAGTTTGTAGGTGTCTAAACATACTTCTGCATGTAGTAGCACTCACCAGGGCGATGTCGGTTTCTGCATACTTCGCACCAAGGCATATTAACTTGCTTCAAGGGGCTCAACACTCCTGAGGCCAAATATTCATGAAACAGAGGGAAATGTTCTTTATCATGACCTCCGGATATGCATCTTACACACCAGATATCTTCTCTTTTGTCCTTCCCCTTATCCTTCTTCATGTCCTTGAGCTGTAGAGATAAACTAGTTAGTTGGCTCAATATCTGGCTCATACCTGAGCTAGATTCTCCCATAGGCGTTGATTCAAGTTTCATAGCGATCTCCAAAGCTTCTGCCTATGAAGCAATCTTCTGCTGCATCAGTGGAACTTTGATATGTGGTAAAATATTAGTGATGAACCATTCTTTTTTTCTCTCATCCGGGATTTTGAAGGTCAGTCGGCCTGTTAGGGTCTTGAATCTTTGGACAAACTCCCAAACAAGTTCAACTACCTTCTGTTTGATCTCCTTCAGCTCGATAATACACTGTGACTTCGACTTAGGTTTTTTAAACTCTGAAATCAGCGCGTTCTTGATCTCATTCAGTGGCTTAGGCTGTGCAAGTCCTTGGACAAGCTTCATGTACCAGCTCAGCGCGTGATCCCTCAGTGTAGTGCTAAACTGGTTTCTTTTAACAGCTTCATCGATGATGTTTTTAATGTTCCATACAGCCTCACACAGGAACCAGTTCTGATCAGGATCTTCAGATCCATCTCCTCTAAATATAGGGAGCCTCATCTCATCTACCATAGAGTTTCCTAGGTTTCCTATCCGAGTAGATGTTGAACTGCTAGTAATAGTACTCCGCGAACTATGGTGATTTGGAATACTCTAATGACTTAACATTTCTGAAACCACATGAGGATTGATATTACTTACTTCAGTAGCCTACGTAGTTTCTGAGGTCTCTAGCTCATTTCAGCAAAGTTCTTCAACTGCTTCTTCCTCTACTCTAGGGGTTTCTAAGTGCTCTTCATCTGTCAGATCTGCCTCTTCTCCACTGTAGATACCTTCTTCCCCGTATCTTTCCTTAAACAGGTTCTCAAGGTGAACTCCTCTAAATACTCGTCCACTGTGCTTATGTCCAGCTTCTGTGTTGCTGTCATTGTTTGAATTTATGAACATTAGCCTTTTCAGATCCAGCCAATCTACTGTATCTTTAAAATGTGGTTTTCATGCAAGAGCATCTTGATTCTTAACTTCAGAAAATGCAGAAATCTCCCTTGGGGTCCCTTAAAAAAGTATCTCTCGGCCTGGCTATATGATTATTTTCTGTCAACAGCAAATTCAGTGATATACCCTACAATGGTACTATCAAACCAATGATCGATGGCTCAGGACATGGCATTATCAACTCTCTTGACCTTCTGGATCAGCATCTGTGTCCAAACTACATGAGGTCTATTTTTGACCTCAAATTGTATATCAGCTAACCTAGCCAACCACTCAAACAATTCTTAGTGGATTCCTCCAAAGAATATCTCATGAATGTTGGTGAAGATGTATCTTTGTAGCCAATCTTTAGTACTCAGTTTAGGGTTCTTGTTCTGGGCTTCAACAAAGTCTCTCTCTTGATCCTCTATCCACTTTTGAATCTCTATATTTGATGGGAACCACCTTGACATTCCCTTTAGAAGGATTCCCATCCTAGAAACAGAACCATTTGTTGGCACAGGGGCAGACCTGAGGTTCACTCCAAGAGCACACCAACAAGCCCAAGCTACTGGCCCTTTTGGCAGCACCTGCAAAGAAGATACAGTCTCACCCGAAGCAGCTATGAGGGGGTTGCAGGATAGAGATGTCTACAACCAAGGGAATATCAAGTGGATCTCTTGGTACAACAACTCAATATGCATCCAACACTTATCAAGATAGATCTATCCTGCACAATTATAGATCTGATCTAACACACCAATGTAAATAACAATGTAACAGTAACAGAGATCAAAACATCAATCATGCATCCACAACACAAGGTATACGTGGTTCACCCTCTCTCTAGGGATACATCCACAGAACTGTGCTTATGATTTATTAAAGAAAGCATACAGTTCTTTTCTACACTCTTAGATAGCAGATCTTCTTTCTTCTCTCTCTTTCTCTCCCCTTCCTGCGCACCCAGCTGCAAGTATTGACCTTCTCACATAGTTGAAGATCTTACAATACAAAACCTCTCTTTCTCAACAGAGCTATAACATGAATGATATCAACAAAAAAAACAACATTAACCCCAACCCAGGTCCTCTTGACCTTTATTTATACATTACAATCACTCACTGACAGCCTTAGGCCAAAACCTAGGTGTCAAGACCCTAAGATACCAAAACCCTAGGTGAACTTGACCCTCTTTTTCCGGGCTTTGCCAACCTGTCTTTCCTTCCTTCTCGTGTGGTATCCAAAGTATCCAATGGTGTATTTTCCCACTTCCTGAGTCATCCTCAATCCATCTTCCTTGCTCATCTGTCATCCTCAATCTCCTCTTCCCCCAACTTTCTTTTCCATACTTCGCTCCATCTTTTCTACTCTTTTTCTTACTTCGACCCAGTGGCAGTCACTGTGTATCCCACGAAGCTCACTTTTTACCTTTTCTTCCTTGTTCTTTGCTTCCATCCATAACCAAGGTCCAACAATACTCCTAAAGCTCCTCTTCAAATTAGAAAGCAGCCCATATTTGATCATGAAATACCTCCTCCAACTACCTATGTGTGGAATATTTTCTTTGATGGAGCTTCTTCTAGTGAAGGTGCTGGTGCTGGAGTGGTTTTTGTGTCACCTTGTCAGGAAGCCATATCCTTGTCATAAAAGCTAGAGTTTGAAATTACCAATAATGTGGCAGAATATGAAGCTCTTGTTCTAGGTTTAAGGGCTGCAAAAGAAATGGGAATTGAGGAAGTAGCAGTGTTCGGAGATGATAAGTTGATAATCCAACAGGTCAGAAATTATTATCGGGCTAAACATCCTCGGCTCAGAAGTTACAAAAATGAGGTACGAGACCTAATTGATAATTTCTTCTCAGCTTTCAACATTTTTGTTATTCCAAGAAAGGAGAATACTTTGTCTAATTCCTTAGTTGTCTCAGCTAGTCTATTCAGGATCCCTCTACCACCTAAGATCAAATATGATGTTGAGATAAGATATAGGCCATCTATACCAGACAATATCAAGCATTGAAAGGTATTCGAGGAAGATCTTGAAATAAAAAAATTTCTTGAGTCTTTTGATGAATTCTCTACATTGCACATTGATCAGGATCCTAATCTCGAAGGTGACTCTCACCCTGAGGTATTTTTAAATAAAATTGCTAATCAACATATTGTTCAGTTGCCTAGCAATCACATCCCAAAGGGATTAGTTCCTTTAGAAAGATTGTTCAATGGGAATGACATGGAAATAAAGGGTAGGGTTTCAAATGAATATGTTGATACAACTGAGTGCAACATTGGCACACATGAGGAGCCTAAGTTTGTCAAATTGTCAAGCAACCTGACCAAAGAAAAAAGGGTCAAATATACTGAGTTATTAAGATAATTTGTTGATCTGTTTGGATGGACCTATGAATACCTCAAGACATATGACATCTATCATTGAACACAAGATCCCACTAAAGGAAGAGGCTAAGCCATTTAG
The DNA here is from genome assembly GCA_900067695.1 of Picea abies. NCBI lineage: Eukaryota > Viridiplantae > Streptophyta > Pinopsida > Pinales > Pinaceae > Picea > Picea abies. The sequence goes on from CBVK0100154952.1 coordinate 13,899, forward strand.
GCAGAAGCTAAGACAGATAAATCCCATGTTGTTTCCATTCATGGAGAGAGAAGTGCAGAAGTTGCTAGATGCCCAAATTATTGTCCCCTTGAGATATTTTGAATGGGTGGCCAATCTAGTCCCAGTAAGAAAGAAAAGTGGAGAAATCAGACATTCTGTTGATTTCAGAAATCTGAACAGAAGATCAAAGAAGGATAATTACCCCCTACCTAAGATGGAACACATATTGCAGAGGGTAACTGGTGAATCCAAGATACCCATGATTGATATTTTTTCTGGCTACAATTAGATATCAGTCATACCCGAGGATAGAGAAAAAACAACCGTCACCACTCCTCGGGGCACTATTGGCCCTTGACCAAGTTTTGAGGAACACTTGGTCATTTTTGACCATTTTTGGGACTCCGACAACCTGTCGAAGACGAAGTTCCAAGTGAAGTGGAGATTGCGGAAGCTAGGCCCACTTTGGGTCCTTTTTGGGTTGTTGGGATAATGTAATGGGAAAGTGATGTCAGTCCATGGGTTTACCCATGTTTAGGCCCATTTTTTAACTGTATAAATAGATATCTATAGGCATAGATATAGATATACATATAGATTGTCATCTATGTGATGTAGGCTAAGTGCTAAGAGCTTAGCTATGTGATAGACTTGCAGAGCTAAGTGCAAGTGTTGTAAGTGTTGAGTGCACAGATTGTAAAGGCTATGTGCTAGATCTACTCGGGGAAGGAGGATCTGGTGAGGTGCGCGCAGATCTCCTATCCTATGAGGAGTAGGGTTTTGAGATCTATGTTGTAAACTGACTGGTTGAAGCTAATAAAGAAGAAGAAGACTTTGTGGACGTATCCCCAGGGTGGGGGTGAACCACCGTAAACCTGTCTGTAGTGCTTTGTGCCTAGATCTGATGTGTTTATCCCTTTCCATATGTTGTGCTTTCATATGATTATACCATATACTTTGCTTTTTTCTTCTTAGATGGTTATGGATGTTAGATCTGGTGTGTATGAATGTGATAAGTTCTTAGTTTATCAGATCTGATCTATATTATTGTTATTAAGTGCTAACTTAAACTAGATCTAAGTGAATGTTGTGGTGCTCTGTGAGATCTACAAAGTATCGTAAGAGTTGGATATTGATGGATAATCTATGCTAAGTGCTTGCTAAAGTAATATAATCATAGATCGATGTCCCAGCTAAGGTTGCAGACACCTGAGTCTTGCAACCACCCCTGCCTCTACCTTGGGTGAGACTTCATCTGCTTCGTAGGTGTTGCCAAAAGGGTCAGTAGTTAGGGTTTTTTTGGTGTTCTCTTGAGCGTTGAACCCTAGTTCTACCCCTGTCCCAACAAATGGTTCCGTTGTCGAGACCTGAAACTGTGATTGCTGGGAACTGAGGAAAAAGAAGCTTTGTGCAAGGATCTAACCTGAGATTGTGAAATCTCTGTGCATAGGTATGTCGCTCTAATGCACAGTACTCTACTTGACTTGAGAAGCTTTGTGCCAAGAAAGATAGGTTAGATCTGAAGAAAATAAATTAGACCTATAAGAAAAGAGGTTTATACTAAAGAAAAGAAGTCAGATCTGAACGCTTTGAGCTCTAAGAAAGGTTAAAGTGGAAATTTATAAGTCAGATATGGAGAAAGAGGTAAGATCTGTAAGATCTGTGCTCTGATAAAGGTAAGAATAGTTCAAATCTAAAATCTTTGTGCTCTATAGAAGTAGATAAGTGGAAATTTTTGTTTCTAAAGCATGAATTTAGGTATGCTTGATAGATTTTGTCTTAGCTTGAAAACTAGGGCATTGTTAGATGAAAAAAAGTTTGATATGAATAGATCTGATAAGAATAGTGATAGATATGTTATACCTATGCATAGAAAGAATGTTTGGACTAATAAATGGATGTAGGATCCTAGAAGGAATTTGTTTCAGGTTAACTACCATGATCCTAGTGCACAGTCCAGAAGAGGTTGGGGATCATTTAAAAGAAAGAGAAGATTGACCCTATGTTACAATTGCAAAAAACCAGGACATCTAGCTAAGGAATGCCCTGGTGGGAGATCGAGTTGTCTTTGTTGCAAATAATTAGACCATGAAGTATTAGATTTCCCTAGAATGATTGCTAAGCTTGAAATAATGAACCTGAAAGAAGAAAACCCTAAGGCAGATCCAGAAATAGCAGAACCCCAGAAAGAATCAGAAAAGATGTTACTGCATGTTAGGTTATTAGAGATCTTTAAAGGAAAAGAATGCATCGAAGTAAGAATAGGAAGCTTCGACATTGACTGTGTTTTGGATGAGGAAACATAAGTGAATATCATGACAGAAAGAACTTGGGAAGCTATAGGAAGACCTGTTATGATCCCTTCACTAAGTAGAATAGGGTTATTCAGAGGCAAACTGGTAAACCTATGTGGAAGGCTCACCCAGATATCTATGAATGTCAATGGAAATTCGACAGAGGAAGATTTCAAGATCATCAAATTTATTGAGGACAACGCCCCATTTACTATGTTACTTGGAAATCCTTGGATTGAAAGAGATCAAGATAGAAAGAAGGAAGAAGAAAAAGTTTTAAAAAAATAGAAACAAGAGTTAAAATATTTTATGACCAGAAGGATTGCGTAGTTGATTGAAGAAGAAGAGAATGGGTTGAAGTTATATCACATTAGGAACCCAGATGCTGAAGTTTTCAGAACACCAAAGGACTCACAGAAGATTGAAGTCTCTATCTCAAATAAAGAAGATTTGTTATCCCTGAACCCTAACAAAGAACCTCAGTAGCGCGAAGTGACTATATCCAAGGGAAATAGGAATCAAAATGGGAAAAGAACCATTGAGACGAAGCTCACTGGGAAAAAGGCTAGAAAGTTAAATAAGAAGAGGGTGAAGATTGAAAAACTATAGGAGATTCCAGATGGAACATTACAGAAAGAAAAATTACAAAATTTGAGCTTCGTCGAGATATCAGAGCAGCGACTTATGGCACTTTGTCGTAGCGAAGCAATATAGCTGTTGGAGGCTAATGTATCCGTTCAACTGTTGCTCCAAATAGGTTAGAAAGCATTTAGGGGTTACTACAAGACCATTGGCTAGCATCATAATGGATAGAACGAAGTTAATGGAGGCTCCATAACCATTGCAAGCAGATAGTTGTTGAGTTTCTTATTTAGCCCATCGCACCAAGCCTAAAGAACACTTTTGCCAATTAAAGATTCGAAGCCCGTAGAACTAGTGATTGTATACAAAGATTGTTGCAAGAAACTCATTCATCTTAGCATAGTATATGAGCTCATCGTGACCCTGATTATCCTTCCTGAGCCTATATGTCGGATGAGCTTAGCACTATAGAAAAAATAGTCGAGGAAGTTTTGATTGACTTAATGGATGACAGGGTTATATCAGAAATAAGGATGTCTATAGGTGTGTAGGCATCATCAACAAGAGGAGTGAAAACCTCCCCATCGACTACCCAAGTAGGCACGTCTCAAGTCAGCGCGGAGAGGAGAACTAAGCATAAAGATGACATAACCAATGTGAAGTTAGTGCATCCATCCTACCAGCTTACGTACCCCCTCTGAGTGGTGCGATTAATAGGGACAGTGTCCCCAGATATTTTGAATACCCCCTTATCACTGCATACCTACCAAAAGGGGTGCGCGCAGTTCACATCGAACAATATAAGCTTGCAGCATTAAAATTTAGTGACTTCAACCTTGGCAACCAAAACGTTTACATCATGCTCGCCCCGCACTAGTACCTCACCTGGACTAAAGGAAAGAATTCCAATATCGTCCCTCAATCATGGAACCATAACCTCGCGCATTCCACACTACTCAATCTAATGAAGATTCTACACTTCGGATGCCATCAGGAGGTAAATGCATGTGTGAAACTACTGCTGTCATGATATCATGGAGGATACCTATGGCTAAATCGACGTATCACTATGGATCCGACACTGATCAACCGGATCATAGGGCTCAACATGCAAGGCCCTGACCCACAGAACTTCTACCCTGGAAAGACCTCCGACTGAGTATTAGCGCAACGAATAAAAGAAACCCATGGTGATGTCAAGAAGGGCACGCAAGGCTACAAGGTAGCCTCTATCCAGAATGGCGTAGTGCGCCTTGCCTGCCACCTGATTGCGGGAAAGTTAGTTCACAAGAATAGACCAAATCAAGTGCTCAGATTCGTGGTAGACCTCGTAGGGAAGTGTACAAAAGGATTTCAGATGAACTGGACATAGTACCTTGTCAATCAACTAGAGATTGATTTCCGAGAAGCACAAGACCAAGGATATGACTTCCACTTTAGTTGGTTGCTCATATTGATTGCTTTCATTGCATGGGAGCTACTAGAAGGTGCCATTTTTCTAGATATAGAACCCTTCGAACCAATGGCTGCGAAGTTTTGTATGTTGTGGTATTCCAGCGACATGAGCAAACAGTGGCAGTGCAATGAAGTCTTCCACACCTACTACAACCAACTGAAGGTCACAATCCAGGCTATGCCTCACATCACCCTGAACACACTTTTCAAGTTTAGACCCTTGATGAAGTTCAGTGTAGACCACCACTTCAACTACATTATAGCATGTGCTGATGAGCATAGACAACAGCTCCAGTCATACTACAAGTTGACAGAAGATGACTTGGAGGAAATCACCAAGGACTAGTCGGCAGACCTCCATGTTTCAGTGGACCCCACAGAGATTTCCGACATGGATAGCCCTGATACTATACTGAACACACCTCTCCCAAGAAAAACGAAGAAAAATGATGAAGTGCATGATGTCCATAGTACATTAATGAAGATAGCTTCGACCTCACCTGAGAAGGTAGATGAAGGTGGAGACTTAGGTGGCATAGCAGTTGAGCAAAACAAAGGTGAAGTCACTCCTCTTAGAGAGGAAGAGGATGCATCTAAGAAAAGGAAGGTTACTCCACCAAATCCTTTGTCTTGAAAAAAAGACAAAGCCCAAATGAATACATTCAAGAATACACTCACTTCAGACGAATTCGACTTCTTAGTTGCTGCATTGAATGATGCTTCATTGGAGATAGCAGAAAAACAAGAAGCGAAGAAGGAGGAGGTTTTCAACCAGATCAAGGGAGAACTTTGAGAAGTACAGCAGGCACTACAGATCAGCCACATAGCTTCTCTCTCACCCTTGACAAGTCGAACTGAAGAACCAGGAGACGATCCAACCTAGCTGCATCAGATCGCTAGTAGAATTGAATCTCTCCTTCGACGAGCTAAGGAAGAGACAACGCAAGCTACCCAAGCTTTGGCACAGGCACAAAAAGATATGTTGGAATAGCACAGTAATGTAGAACAAGAAAAAATATCTCTTCAAGCGAAGTGGGAAGAAGAGAAAGCAGTGTTATAGCAAGACAACAAACAATTTCTCGCAGAGCAACTCAAAGTACAAGAATGGGTTCACAGAGCACTTCACTCGGTGATAGTCATTGAAGCCCAGATAGAAGGATGAGTTCCACAATAGCTGGCACAAATGGAAGGAGTGATCCAGCAACTTCAGCAGCACATCGTCGATCTAGAACTTCGCACTGTGCCTGAGACACCTCAAGAGATCAGAGATCTAAGGGAGGCCACTGCCCGAAGCACAATTGATCGACTGAGAGTATTTTCCTTAGAATATAAGAAAATGAACTCCAGAAGCGCCCAGACATATGAAAACCTCACAGAATATCTAGAATTATAGGTGTTAGAGTCACAGCTCCAACACGCACAGCAACAAGCGGACACATTACAAGCATAGTTAAAGGCCTTATCACCAGTTGAAAGAATGAAGAGGTTCCTAGAGCAACATACAACCCAGCAGCAAGTTTGCACACTTCAAAATAAAGTAATGGAAGTCTCTCAACGACTTCAACCAGTGCAAGAAAAGGCATGTCAACTGGTCACAGAATTTGAAAGACAAGTAGAACTTGAACAAGCTATGAGTATGGCAGAACAACGCCTCGAAGGACCAGTCAATGATGTGCTTATCCAAGAGTTCACTGAACAAGAAGAAGTCACCCTACAGCAGATCAAAGCTACTCGAACCAAGTTCAAGGCATTTGAAGAAGAATTGCACAGACCAGAGTGACTTGTGACGAGTCACAGGTGAGTGTTGGGGGGCTGTTGGCCCTTGACCAAGTTTTGAGGAACACTTGGTCATACTTGACCATTTTTCAGACTTCGAAAGCTTGTTGAAGATGAAGCCCCAAGAGAAGTGGAGATTACGGAACCTAGGCCCACTTTGGGTCCTTGTTGGGTTGTTGGGATAATGTAACGGGAAAGGGATGTTGGCCCATGTGTTTACCCATGTTTAGGCCCATTTTGTAACTGTATAAATAGATATTTATAGGCATAGATATAGATATAGATATAGATCGGTGTCTATGTGATGTAGGCTAAGTGCTAAGAGTTGAGCTATGTGATAGACTTGTAGAGCTAAGTGCAAGTGTTATAAGTGTTGAGTGCACAAATTGTAAAGGCTCTGTGCTAGATATACTCGGGGAAGGAGGATTTGGCGAGGTGCGCATAGATCTCATGTCCTATGGGGAGTAGGGTTTTGAGCTCTGTGTTGTAAACTAACCAATTGAAGCTAATAAAGAAGAAGAATACTTTGTGGACGTAGCCCCAGGGTGGGGGTGAACCACCGTAAACCTGTGTAGTGCTTTGTGCCTAGATCTGATGTGTTTATCCCTTTCCATGTGTTGTGCTTTCATATGATTATGCCATATACTTTGCTTTGTGCTTCTTATATGGTTATGGATGTTAGATCTGGTGAATATGAATGTGCTAAGTGCTTAGTTTATTATATCTAATCTATATTATTGTTACTAAGTGCTAACTTAACCTAGATCTAAGTGAATGTTGTGGTGCTCTGTGAGATCTGTGAAGTATTGTAAGACTTGGATATTGATGGATAATCTTTGCTAAGTGCTTGCTAAAGTAATATAATCATAGATTGATGTCCTAGCTAAGGTTGCAGAGACCTGAGTCTTGCAACCACCCCTGCCTCTACCTTGGGTGAGACTTCATCTGCTTCGCAAGTTTTGTTGAAAGGGCCGGTAGTTAGGCTTTTGTTGGTGTGCTCTTGAGCGTTGAACCCTGGGTTTGCCCCTGTCCCAAAAGGAACAAAATTCCTTTTGGATTAATGAATGTAGGAGAAACATTTCAGTGAGCCATGGACATAGCCTTCATCGGGGAGAAGGATTAGTTTGTGGTGATCTATCTAGATGACATCACAGTCTTCTCTAGATTTGATAAAGAGCATTGTTGTCACTTGAGGAAGGTTTTCTTGAAATGCAGGAGGTTTAGCCTTTCCTTAAACCCCAAGAAATATTTTTTTTCTATGAAGGAGGGGAAGCTATTAGGCCATATAGTATCAGTAGAGGGAGTGAGAATTGATCCCAACAGGGTAGAGGCAATTCATACCCTATCAATTCCCAGGTGCAGAAAGGAAGTCTAGGATTTCTTAGGGAAAATTAACTTTCTGAAAAGGTTCGTCTCAAATTTTGTTGAGTTGGTGAAACACATCACAGTCATGCTCAGAAAGGGAAATGAAGTAAAATGGACTTTTGAACCTAGGGAATCTTTTGTCCAAATAAAAAAGGCATTGACTGAGGCACCTGTGCTAATCATTCCTGATTATTCCAAGGATTTCCTAATTTTTTCTTTTTCTTATTTTGATATAGTAGCAATGGTCTTATTGTAGAAAAGTGAGGAAGGGAGAGAGAATCCCATTTCCTTCTTCAATAAGGCATTAAGAGATGCAGAAATCAAGTATGAAATCATGGAGAAACATGCCTATGCCTCGGTGAAAGCTCTCAAAGATTTCAAATTCTATGTCTTTCACTCAAAGGTGATTGCATACTATTGATATTATGGTAGCTTTGGGAGGTATGAACCTCTATTGTGACCTATGACGAGATTATAATATACCAGAAGGAAGCAAAGAAGTAAAGGAAACCCTAGACAAGTTGTCGGCTGTAGAAATATAATTAATATGAATTAATTAGTACCCAGGAGGAGAATTCGGCCCCAATGAGTCTTCCAAACTACTATAAATACAGGGCGCCAGTTCTCATTATTCACATCTCAACAGTTGCAGAGAGAACTAGTTATGCACAATGCAGTGGCAGTTTTGTGCACAAGTCTCTGGGAAAGTGTGCACCAGCTTTTGGGTGGGACTATCTGATCAGATTGGTTTCTATTCTTACTTGGTGCATTAGCCTCTCTTGGCTATTGGATTTCTACCAGGATTCTCTTCTCTGTCAAGGTCAAGGTGCTCAAAGGGTGGCTTCAGCCTATGGTTGGGTGACAAGGGTATTGCCAATGGTAAAATGAGCACAATCTTCTATATTCTAATAGGTTATGGGCCCACACCTCTTTCATTCAGCCTAAAAGTTGGAAGGAAGCATACCCGATAGGATATTGAGCTCGTTGGGAACTTCCACTAGGGTTACTAGCAGGAGCAGCTTCCAAGACACTACCGCTAGGGTTACTAGCAGCAACAATTGTGGAAACCCTAATCTCAAATCCGACACCTTGTGATGGAGCATCTCACTCAAGGAGAAGATATTCAGATGCACCCTAGTTCAACACACCTTTTAGCTCTCTCAGAAAATAAAAATGATGAAGTTGAAGTTTTGGATCAAAGCATGACCAGTTACTAGTCAACCAAAGACATGAGTAAAATAATCAGTCTTCTACACTACTTAGCACTCACCGAAACGATTGAAGATGACATGTGGATAATCGATAGTGGTACCTCTAGGCACATGATGGGAGATCAAGCCAAACTCTCAAATCTTAATGAGAATAAGACATCATACAAATTAGAGCTTGGAGACAAAAGCACTTACCCCATCGAAGGATTTGGACAAGCCTCCATCAAGTTGAAATCAGGTAACCATGTTCACTTAAGTAATGTTTTATATGTACCTGGTTTAGAAAATAATCTTGTATCGATATCATGTCTAGAAGAAAAAGGAAACAAAGTATATTTCATGGATGGAAAGGTGTTATCATGGCATAAGAACTCCAACATAGAGAATGCTAGGGTTATTAGAAGTCGTGAAGGAAATCTGTATAGACTACTAGAAAAAAATGAAGAAGCTCTCGTACATGACAAAGTAAACCCTAATGATCTTTGGCATAGAAGGTATGCTCATATCAATTATCAAGCATTACCTTTTCTCAGAAGAATGGTTGAAGGAATACCAGAATTGAAATCTACACATGAAGGAATCTGCAAGGGATGCGCCCTTGGGAAGAATATCAAGAAACCATTCCCAAAAAGCAACAACAGATCTAAGGAGATCCTATATCTAATACACTCAGATGTTTTCACTCCAATGCCAGTAAGATCTCTAGGAGGATCTCTTTACTATGTAATCTTCATAGATGACTATTCAAAAAAGACATGGCTATACCTTTTGAAGACAAAAGATGAAGTATTCAGCAAGTTCCAAGAATTCAAAGTTGAAATAGAAAACCTCACGAACAAGAAGATCAAGACATTAAGAATAGATAATGGAGGAGAATACACCTCGAAGGAGTTCATTGCATTCTGTAAATCAACAAGGATTAGGAGGGAGATGACTATTCCTCATAATCCTCAACAAAATGGTGTAGCAGAAATAAAGAACAGATCTTTCGAAGAAACCGTAAAATCCTTATTGAACGATCAAGGTCTATCCATGTTTCTATGGGAGAAGAAACAATGATAAAAATATATGTACAGAATAGAATCCCTCATCGTATATTGAAGGACATGACACCAGAAGAAGCCTTCTCAGGTAAGAAACCTAATGTGGAAAGCCTAAGAATATTTGGATGTCCAGTTTACTCTCATATTCCCAAGGACAAAAGGAATAAACTAGAACCCTCAGGAAAGAAGGGTATATTCGTGGGATATAGTGATTCATCCAAAGCCCATAGAATATATATTCTAGAACAACACAAGATCGAAGTTAGCAGAGATGTAACGTTTAATTAAAGGATGGCCTTTAGGAAATCCATCGAAGAAATTATAGAAGAAGAAGAGCTTGAAGAACCTAATGAGGAAAACAAAGAAAACAAAAATGATGAAAAGGATCAACCTGATCATCATATGAAGCCATGTGAAAACACTGATTCAGATATCATACTAAAGACCAAGAAATGACCAACTTGGATTGAATCTACATTACAAGATGTAGAAAGACTCAAGGTTCCAAAAGGAACCTTTAGGAAGAGTAAAAGACCGAAAATATTCTCAAGTTATGCAACATACATGACGAAGCTTCTAGATGAAGAACCTACCACATTTGAAGAAGCAATTCAAAAGGGACAATGGAAAGAAGCTACGATGGAAGAACATCAATCCATTTTGAAAAATGAGGTATGGGAAATTGTACCTAGACCTAAAGAAAAATCGGTGGTAACCTCAAAATGGGTATACAAGATCAAACATGTAGCAAACGAAAGCGTGGATAAATACAAGGCAAGATTCATGGCCAGAGGGTTCTCCCAGAAGGAGGGAGAAGATTATTACGAAACCTTTGCTTAGGTGGCTAGGTATACCTCCATCAAAGCTATCATATCTCTTGTCGCTTCCATGGGATGGAATCTACATCAGATGGATGTAAAAACAACTTTCCTCAATGGAGCTATTGAAGAATAAGTGTATATTGAACAAAATCAAGGATTCAAGGTACATTCCAAAGATATTCATGTTTTCATATTGAATAAATCTCTATCTGGACTCAAGCAAGCTCCAAGGTCTTGGTACGCTAGAATGGATAGCTATCTAACAAGACTTGGTTTCTCCAAGAGTCATGCAGATCCAAACATTTATTACAAAGTCATGGATAATGCACCTGTGATTCTACTATTATATGTTGACGATCTATTCATAATAGGTGAAGAATCTCTCATTATCCAGTGCAAGAAGGAAATAGCTTCTGAGTTTGATATGAAATATCTAGGTCTCATGCACTATTACTTGGGACTAGAAGTATGGCAAAAGTGTGGTGAAGTATTCCTTGGATAGGGAAAGTACATAATAAAGATCCTTCAGAATTTTGGAATGATGGACTATAAGTCCATGGACACTCCTATGAATGCAGATATAAGAAAAGTGAAAGTCCCAGATTCTGATCCAGTAGATCCATCTCTATATCGACAGCTAATTGGGTCATTGATGTATTTGGTAAATACTCGACCAGATATTTTCTTTGCCATAAATACATTAAGTCAGTTCCAGGTGGAACCTAGACAAGAGCATTGGATAGCTGCAAAGCATATCCTAAGATATATTCGTGGGACAATAAACTATGGCTTGAGATATACCACATCTAGTGATATACAACTTCATGGATTCACAGACTCAGATTGGGCAGGAAGTGCAGAAGATAGAAAAAGCACTTCAGGCATGTGTTTTAGCTTGGGCTCCGCTATGATATCTTGGGGCAGTAGGAAACAAAATTCTATCGCACTTAGCATAGCAGAAGAAGAGTATATCACAACATGTGAAGCATGCACTGAAGCAATATGGTTAAGGAAGTTAATTTCTGACTTATTTGATCAAATTCCAAAATCGACCATAATACATTGTGATAATCAGAGTTGTATAAGATTATCATAACATCCCGTGTTTCATGAAAGGTCGAAACATATTGATATGAAATACTACTTTATTCGAGATAAAGTCCAAGAAGGAGAGGTAAATCTCGAGTATATCCCCACTGATGAGCAGACAGCAGACATCCTGACAAAACCTCTATCTAGAATAAAGTTTGCATATTTCCGAGAGAAGATGGGGATCGTGGAAATAACTCCCTTAGATGAAAAGGAAGACTCTCCAGGTTAGGAGAAAGAACTGAAAAATATTATTGAAAACATTTATTTTTGTGATTAAATGACTCTCTAGGTTAGGAGGGAGCACTGAAAATATTATTGAAGCATTTATCTTTGTTTGAAAAATAGTCCAGATTGGACAGATTCTTTCCTGTTTGGAAAGTGGATTGAGATTTCTGATGGACAGTGACTTCCCATTGTGGTTAACATGGGAAGTAGTCTGATTGATGATGTATCATAGACAGTGACTTCCCATTGTCATTAACATGGGGAGTGGTCTAGGGAAGTCTCTCTTCTTGAGGGTTACTCAAGAAGACTGGCCCACCTCGCCAGACAATGATTTCTCATTGTGGTTAACATGAGGAATGGTTTGTTTTGGAGGTTGATATAGGATAGTGTTTTCCTCTTGTGGTTAATAGAGGAAATGGTCCGGACAGTCATTCCTTAGGGTTTATACATTCTCTCCAGGGTGCACTTTGATTAGTGTAGGAGGAATGGCCCAGGGTGGGGAATGGTCCAGGGTCAGCAACCAAGGACAGACATTCCTTAGGGTTTATACATTCTCTCCAGGGTGCACTTTGATTAG
>CBVK0100154953.1:0-26335 GCA_900067695.1 Picea abies
CTTTATAAGTTGAGGGGCTAAGTGGTGTAGTATTCAGAGCTTACACATTATCATCTTAAGCAGGGGGAATGAATTTCCCAACATCTAAAATCTTACAATGCAAATTTTGGTTCAAACGCACGGCTCACTGTGTAGACAGAGGCACGTCTGGCGCCTATGCGCAGGCAGAACAGAAGAGAAAAAGCGCTTAAGCACACGACGCACGCCTGTGGGTGGGAATACCCGCGCGCCTGCGTCAAAAAGTCTGGGAAGAAAATCCAGATTGATTTCTCTCCAAATTCTGATGAATTGACTGTTAATCAGGTCGGCAGAGGCCGGTTTGTGAACCTGCAAGTCAGTGAAATCAAAAGGAAAGAAAATGAAGCCCAAATGAGGGAGGAATTTACCAAATTCCCCAGTATGGTCGCCAATCTGTTTGCACTCTTTTCGCCACTGTGTGAGCAAAAAGTGAGTGCTTACATGCCTAGTTGGGCTCTGCTAGTCATGACAGCTGTATGGTAAAAGATTAGAAATAAAACAACTAAGCTATTAACAAGAATTAAACAAAAACTAAATGAAACTATGAGCATGGAAATAAAAAATAAAAACAAATGACAATGGACCAATATCACCAATGTATTAGCTGGTCTGATAGATGAAATCCAAAGATACACAATGGAGAAAGAGGACTTGGGTCCCTTCCCTCTCCAATGGAAGGCTCTTGAGGCCCTCAACTGATTTGCTCTCCTTACAAGAAAATATGAAATGTGGATGAAAGAACTCCAAGCTTATTCACTCAAGTGAGGGGTGAATAGCTTATGAAATGCAGCTTACAATGTGTATTGCCAAAGAAGGGGTCTCTAGCAATCTCAGCAGCATAACAGTATGGAGAATTCCTTGAAGAAATGGTGGTCATTCATGGCTTTTTATAGCCAAGCATTGGGTTATTATGCAACCTCTTTTGAATGTGAAAAGGGGCTCTTTAGGGCACAATTAGGTCTTTGACCAGCCTCCCCACGTAGATTGAGCTCGGATTTGGTGTCAAATCGACTTGGGAGTCGATCCATTAGTGGTTGGGAGGCCGACCAGTTTCATAAATGCACCATTTGGCAGGCGCGCGGGTTTTTCACCCCACAGCCGCGCATATGCGCTTAAATTACGAAGATGTGGCGTGCGCATGCACTCGCGCCCAGTGGGTGCCAAGCGCTTTTTAATTTTTGGGCCATTTTGTATAGTTTTGACCCTTTTGTTGTGCTGTGGAGTTAACCTTGTGCCATGAATGACTGTTTTTCTGTGCTGACGATGCGGAGTTCTTGTCGCCCTGTGCAGATGAAATTTTAGTGATAACAATCATGGCATCTACAGCTATTCTCTACTCTTTGGGCCTATCGCACCTCTGTGAAAAATTCAACTGGATTCACTCCTTTCCAGTTGGTCTATGGCATTGAAGTCGTCCTACCAATCGAGTGTGAGATTCCATCGCTCAAACTAAAAGTATAACTCCTGCCTCATACTTCCGCTGAAGAAGAACGATTTTTGTATCTATCCAAATTGGATGAAACGCATCGCGATGCTGCTCTCGCCAATGAGGCACATCAAAAATGAATTAAAAGTCAATATGACAAATCCTTCCACCCTCAGACTTTCGCGGAAGGAGACTTAGTCCTTGTTTACGACCAAGCTCACGATAAATTGGGGACAGGAAAGTTAGAACCCATGTGGCACGGTCCCTACATCGTAAAACGTTTCCTACATAAAGGTGCCTACGAATTAGTTGACCATGAAGGAATTTCCCTAGGAGAGCCCCGAAACAGGATTTACCTTAAGAAGTACTACGCCTAGATCGCCTAGCATTTGTACTTTGTATATTATTGTATTTAGTTTTGGTGTGTCTATTTCTTTCGCGTGCTCGAGTCTTTACCATTTCCACTCATGAATGTGCTTGTGTTTTCATGCGCAGATGACATCTTCCTTTCCTATATTTTTTGGGTTCGTGGATGGCGCTAGCTGACATACCCGGAACATTGCTTCAGCAGCTTGGGTTATTTACCAATTTGACCAGGTGGTGAGTTCAGGAGGCATTTGTTTAGGACTTGCAACCAATAATATGGCAGAATATCATGCTGTCATTGGACTGTTGACCCAAGCTTCCTCTCTAGGTATCTCTTGCATCATTATTTACTTAGACTCCCAACTGGTGGTTTTTCAACTCAACCGCATATACGCTATCCGTAGTCCTATCCTCCTATGCCTACACTTGCAAGTTTGTCGTCTCAAATGAATGTTTGATTACATCGAATATAGACACATTCCGAGAGAACTTAATAGTGTTTCGGATTCATTAGCTAATTATATCATGGATCAGTATCTTGCCCACATATAAGATTCAAGGAAAGCAAAACTGTACATTACATGTTGTATATATATATATATATATATATATATATATATATATATATATATGGTGTGACTGAAATGTTTGTATTACATCAAAAAGTGTGTAGAAGAGCAAAATATTGGGTCTGTTCACCCATACAACATCGCCTGACAAGGCATACAAAAAACATGATCACGGGAGAGACTCTAATCTCCCTGCACTATGTTGTGTTGTAAGTAACACACTACCATGCGCACTACATGCCTTAACATAGAATTGATATTCTCTGGTACTCCTACAGTGTGCCTCTGCAGATGTAAAGGCACTTCCCCCCTCCACAGAGGAGGGATACCCATCGTAAGGCCTTGGAGGTTCCTCTCAACCTCCCGGAGACCTACTGCTAGTACTGTCGGATATGCTGCAACTAGGGTGCCTCCACGACGCCCTGGTACTGGTATATTAGCCGGGCACACTACTCCCTTGTCTATATGTTGGAAACAAAACATCTGTTAAAACTCTTTTACATACCCAAAAAAATATATATACATCAAAAAATTAAAAAACAAAAACTAGACAAGGTATGGCTTAGTCTCTTACCTGACTCGTCCCAGTCTTCCCCCGCGGGCAAAATCAAGTCCATACTCCCACGGAAGTCTACATCAGCATAAGGGAAGTTCTCTATCCAGAGGTACTGTCGTCTCAGCTAGGCAACGAAATCACCAGTGAAATGGAACTCTGACTCCGAAACTAGCCTTGGAGACAGACTAGTCCACCTCTCCATCCTAGGCTCATCCACTGGTCATAGCACCAGTGCTATCTGAGGCTGCAGCTAAGGGATGCGCTCTAGAAAAAATGAGACTAAAAACGAACTGTAGCCGAACTGCTTCTGACCAGTCCTGCACCGTGAGATTTGTTCCTTCACATTCCGAAGGAACGCTGCACTCCAGTTGAATAGTGTTGGTTCCAAACACTGAACACCATAGGCCACCTGTGATCTTGATTCTAGATGAGCACTAGTGCTGCCGGTCACGCTTGTGATAGCGAATAGTATAGACCGGAGGGGAAAATCTCGAATATCCTTGATAGGGATCCTTCCCCCTACCAACCTTTCTCCCGGGATGCAGTGGCATGCCAGATACACGTCCACTTGTTCAGGTAATTCCCTTTGCCCAGTGAAAGATATGGGGACCCCTCTTTTTGAGAGGCCGGTCAAAAAGTACACATCTTCTAACTCAATGGTTAAAAGTTGTGTGCCGATACGAAATCCTTGTTCCGCAACATCCCAGAGGCCAATCATATGCTCAAGCAATAACATCTCTCTCTTCATTTTTTGTAACTTGAAGAACTTGAGAAAGCCACAAGCTTGCAAAGTGGCCTGTGTACGAGGACTTTGTAGAGTGGCTAAATCATCCATCTCATGTTCCCTCTCTTTCCATTCAATCATGATTGCTGAAGATACCTACAAAACAAAAAAATCAAGAATTTCGTTATTCCTCATGTTTTGGCAATTTCATCGATTTTCAAAAGCATTTTAAAACATGAAACAACATGCCCACATCATCTAAAATCAACCACTCACTCTTTTTAACCACCACACCCTTTAACATTTGTCAAAAAATGATAAAAACGTTTTAAAAATGCAAAACGACTTTGGGGGTTGCATGGGCATTTGGGGAGATGTTTTCATGAGTTCTTTTACTAATAATGACCTGCCTAATTGATTGCAAGGGTGTATACATCCTAACCACCCTTCTCTAAAGCATTTTTTGTAAAAGAATCCCCCTTTTTTATTAATTTTTTAAAGAGGCCGATTTGGTTCCAATTGGGGTGACCTAGGGCTTCGTGTTTTAAAATAAATAATGCTATAAAATGAATGTGAAACCATACAATTGAAAGAGAAAGAGAAAGACACCTACCTGGTCCAAACAGTGAGCAAAACGGTGGATCGTGGCTCCAGCAGCAAGAAAAACAAGATTTGCTTCAAAACGAGATTCTCCACTACTCCAAAAATCCTTGCAAAATGAAATGGTAAATGAATTTTCAAATCAATTGTTATTTACAAAATTTCATTTTTTATAAGGTATGGTCATTTTGGGTTTCTCTAATGATGTAATGGCTTCACTAAACTCTGGTTTGTATCTTTGGCATCGTAGGTTTCCTGGCAGTCCTGATCGGTTATTCACCTTGTCGCACTTATGAGCATAGTCTTAGTTCGTTCTCGAGCTCGACAATATGAGAACGTAACCGAGTAAACTTTTATCTCTTTTTCGGACCCGTATGCATACGAACACACGAAAAAGGAACCCCCCTGGAGTCTCCTTTAAACCCTTTTCAGACTCTCTAAATATGAAAAGATTGTCGAGTGATCTTGCTTCCTTTCACACTCGTTAAAAGGTCAGAAAGGGCATCTTGCGAGTGATAGTTTAACCCTTTTTCGGTCTTGTTGGACTACTGTACGAAAAAGGAACTGAGAGAGTTCTCTTTTAAGTGTTTTTCCAAACTCTATAATCCCAAAAAACCTTCGAGTTTTCTGTCCTTGGGCTCTTTAAAGCACACATCGACAGGCCCATATGGGAACGAACCCTTACTTCTTCTGATTCGTTAAACAAAGGAAGAGGAACTTACCGAAGGTGATTTATATCGAGCATGTGTTATCCTCCTCAAGCTCATTAAATCAAAAAGAGGTACTTGTCTATCTAGATGGGGGAAAAATTGAAAGGAGCAAGCCAAGCAGTCTCTTGAGAACATCATCCAGCACTTCTTAGAGTCACCCTTGAACACGACACTTTATCACTTTTCATATATCATAACCTGCTGAACCTCTGCACTGAGCCAATCCTCCGAGTTCCTTTCACTCCTTTGGGTCACCCGATGCAAGTCACAGTATCCATTGCATAGTTTTGGTCCATGTCATGTTTTGCTGTAGTGCCCCAGTGTTCAAGGGAAGTATCCGCCTCGAGATTCAGCCATCCCAAGTATCTTGCCTCAAAACCTGTGTCAGTCCACGTCTGTTCAATCTGCCAATCACATCTCCATGTCCATTTCATGTTGTTGATGAGGGATACATCAAGGCCCTCTCTCGACGAGTCTATTCCTGTCGACTCCAACACATTATCTGGGAATCAGACTTAGAAACCAGTTAGTACTTTGGGACCTGCATGCCTCAATGGCAGGCCTCCTCACATTCGACAGTGGGTTTACATCATTGACCCCTGATCGAATGATTTCGTGGATGTTCGACCTCAGCTCATTTATTCACATTCGCTGGAATGTACTAGGGTACCTTGGGAATCATTGACATTAATGGTGATCTTCCTCGCGCTTGTTAACGGTTCACACCATTGACCGGTAATCAAGTGGTTTCTGCCGTGTTCGACATCAAGACATCTATTCACATGGTTGGAATCCTACCACATTGGGATTGGTAAGAAGACCCTGGGTCGAGTGATCACTTTGATATATGCTTTGCCCAGGCTGCGAAGGAATTTCTATTGGACAAAGAACACATACACTGTTACATAGATCCACTTTGTATTGGTCGTGGCTATGTCTTGTCATCTCGTAGATCCACTGTGTATTCTTTGTGGCTACGATCAGTCTGAGTCATCAGAGTATAGATCCACACTATATCTTTGGTGGCTATACCTTTTTATCAATACAATTATGGATCCATAGTGTATTTTATGGCGGCCATATCTTGCTAAGTCTTGATCACCCAAGCATAGGTATGCCTACCTTGGGTTTTGAAATATGTCATGATACTTGTTGGATGTTTGTGTGCAGCTTCTGGCAGGTTCTCTGAGTCTATACCCTTGCTTGGACATATACAAAGTATTTCAGTTATCAGTTGGCATCTTCTAACTTCATACTTTGGGGGTCATTCTGTTACATGTCAAAATTACTCAGCTGGATAAGTGTCGCATGTTCCTCTCAATCGTCGTAAGTGTCGCATCTTCTTTAGTGTCGCAAGTTGGTCACAAGTGTCGCAAATGATGTTCAGACATACTTCCATGTCAAACGACACTAAGAAGACACTTATAACATCTCATATGCTTAATTTGAAGAAGGAGAACTGGTTTACTAAAGTCAAATAACTCTTGACACCTGAAGAGGGTCCTGAAACAAAGGTTTTGAGAAGGAGAGCTCCCCTATTTCAGCCTTAGAAGCGTTGGTGCTCCCCTACAAGGCTTCAGGGGGTGTTATAACACCCCCCAGCCCCCTTTGAAGGAGCACTTCTCATCTTGAAGGTGCTGGCACTCCCCTAAAGCTTACCAGGGAGCACTACAGTGCTCTGATGCCCCTTCTAAGGGAGTGCTGCCTAATCTGAGGCAGTAGTTGGCCCGTTGAGGAGAATAAGGGGAGGATCTTTCGAGATTAGGAGGCAGTTGTGTTTGAATTTTTGGTTTCATCAAGAGATCCCTGATCTAAGGAGAAGGTTCCCAACTTGTTCTAAAGATAACTCAAGAGGTTAAGCTCCTCTTAACCTATATAAACAGGCTCTATGATGGTGGAAAGGGGGAAGAACTGCTAGTATGAAACTTATGATCTTGAAGAAAATACATAGTCAGCCAAAGGAGAGTGATCAGTGAAGTTGTTGTTGTCCAGGTTGTGGATCTTTCAGGCAAGGGTTAGACAAAGAGGACTCGACGAAGATGTCGCATTCGCATCTACGATTGTAAGTATTGTTGTCATTATTCTCATCAATATGACACGCTTGGCCTGTTTCTTTCTAGTTTGTGTCTAATGTTACATAAACTTATCATTAACTGATAGATCTATTTTCAAGCTAATATCAATAGAGTAGGAAGTGGTCGTATCTTGTTTGTTCATAGGATCTAGCGAGAAGCAAAGGATCGAAGCGGAACTAGGAGCATGTAGAGACAAACATCAATAAAGAGGTACTTCTGTCATCCTTCCTTCTCATGTGTTAGTTTAGATAGATTTGAAAGGAAGTCAGTGTCCATGTTAAGCATTTTCTGTCTAGAGTTAGGGTCAAGCTCTTAGAGGAAATCTAGCTATCCGCAGGGAGATTTTCCTACAACACTTATGGTCTGAGATATACATCCAGTCGTGGTTTATTTTTGCATGGGTATGTAGATGCTGACTGGGCAGGAAGACCAGTGGATCAGAAGAGTACTTTCGAATACTACTTTAGTTTAGGATCCTTTATGATATCTTGGTCAAGTCGAAAGAAGGGATCCATTTCACAGAGTACAACAGAGGCTGAGTACATTGCAGCAAGTGATGCTAGCAAGGAAGCAGTATGGCTCATAAAATTCATTTCTGGGTTGTTTGGTGACAAGATTGAGATGACGGTGGTTCACTGTGATAATCAAAGTTGCATAAAATTGACAGAGAACTCAGTATTTCATGACAGGTCAAAACATATTGACATGAGGTACCACTACATCCGAGACTTGGGCCAGAGAAAAACTGTAAAGTTACAATACATAGCCATGAACGAGCAGGTAATTGATATCCTGACCAAGCCTATGACCTCGAGACAGATTGTGAAATTGAGAGTCAAGCTTGGTGTGGTTGAGACTGACTCCCTCACTAAGAGGGAGTGTTAAATTTGGCAGCATCGACAGTCATTCTCCAATGAGAGGCCATATGGGCCACCCTGAGGCTAGCTAGGGAGATTTGGAGAATCAACCAGTCTTGTGAGGTATTGACAAAAGCTAGGGGGGACGGACAACCTCTATGAATCAAACCAAAATTTATGATGAATGAGATGCTATGTGAGTCTATTAGAAAAGTTAGGGGGAATGTACAACCTCTGTGAGCATAGACAGTCTAGTGCAAAAGTTAGGGGGAATGTACAATCTCTGTGAGCATAGACAAACTAGTGGAAAAGTCAGGGGGAACATACAACCTCTGTGAGCCTAGTCAAACCTTGTGAGCCATGAGAAAAATTCAAGGTATCTAGCAAAAGTTAGGTTGAATGTAAAATTCCTATGAGCTAGAAACAAATGATATTCCTAATATTGCAAATGATGTAATTGTATTGATCTAGTGTGTTGGCACATGTAAACATTATCCACCATGAAGAGAATTTTTAATTGCCTTGTCAAGATTTGTAACTAAAGTCTTGAGTCTAGTTCTATTTTAGAACTAAAGTGTAATTTTGAGTTGTAACTAAAGTCTTGAGTCTAGTTCTATGTTAGAACTAAAGTGTAATGTTGAGTTGCAACTAAAGTCTTGAATCTAGTTCTATTTTAGTAATGTTGAGTTGCAACTAAAGTCTTGAGTCTAGAACTAAAGTGTAATGTTGATTTGCAACTAAAGTCTTGAGTCTAGTTCTATCTTAGAACTAAAGTGTAATGTTGAGTTGCAACTAAAATATTAAGTCTACTTCTAAGTTTGAACTAAAGCATGTTAGTCTCAAGTCTAGTTCTAAGTTCGAACTAAAGTGTAATGTTGAGTTGTAACCAATCTCAATTCTAGTTCTAAGTTCGAACTAAAGCATGAAGTTGAGTTATGTTTAATGCATGCAATCAGGTTACTATTTCAAGCTTCTCCTCTTCCCCTCTTTAGCCTATAAAAGAAGAGGTCTAATCCTCTCTTCATCAAAGTTTCGCAACACATTTTTTGCAACATAATTTTGAAACAGAGTTTTCATATGCAGGTTGAGGGTGAAGTAATAGAGGATCACATCAATGATAAAGAGGTAGCATATCAAAGGTGTATTTCAGCAAGGTCTTGTAAGTCTTTGTCAGGTCAGAGTCATCTTGGCAAGCTCTTTGAGAGAAGTACATTCACGGTGGATATTTGTAAGAGATATTACATTATTAACGCAATAAAGGAATATTGTTTGCTGGGGTTTTTCTCCCTGTACATGGTTTCCCTAGGGTATATGTGTTGTTGATATGCATGTTTACTTATCTACATAATTATTGCTATTCGATTATGATTTGAAATTGTTGAAGTGTATTAAGCTGGAATCAAAGTATTGAAGAAAATAAAAGAATCAATCTGCATAAGAAATCAAGCTCATAATTTAACACAACAATCGTTCGAGATTGAGATTGATGCATTTGAATATGCTGTAGGAACAATTCTCACTCAACACGGTCATCTGGTAGCATACCATAGTGAGATACTCTCAGATATTGTCCAGAAATACCCCACCTATGAAAAGGAAATGTATTCCATTATATGAGCTTGTCATCAATGGAAACATTACATTATGGGAAAGGAGATGATCACCCACACTGATCAAAAGCCTCTGCAATTCATACAGACACAGAGGAAATTACAAAACGACTTCCATCAAAAGTGGTCCACCTACCTCCAGAAGTTCCATCTCAATATCAAGTATAAGATAGTGAGCTCAAATCGTGTCTCTAACTACCTCAGTCGACCTCCCATGGCTGTACCCACCACTGTCCTCCATTCTTGTGGACATGAGGCATCTGAGTGGCCCCAACTTTATCAGCAAGATCCAAACTTTGCCACCACCTATCAGCTCTTGGGTACATGCATGACTGTCACCGATTTTAACATTCAGGATGGATTGTTATGCCATCTGGACCATCTCTGTGTTCCTATAAGAGAGCATGCAAAGATGGTTTGGGAATCCCACTACAGTCAAATGGCAAGACATTTTGGCATGGAGAAAACTATGGCCGTTCTACAGAAACATTTTATTGGCAAAAACTTCGACATGACATCAAAAAGTATACTAGATCTTACACTACCTGTGCCATTTCCAAGCCAGCCATCAAGAAGCAAGACTTATACACCCCTCTTGCTACTCTCAAGAAGCCTTGGGAATCGATATCAATGGATTAAATGTATGGCCTTTCGTCCACCAAGCAAGGCATGTAAGAAATTTTCAGATCCCACCCAGTTTCAGTCACTCTGATTTTTCAGCCAAAGTTAAATGTTGAAACTCCAGTTTCAACATTGTTTCAGCATATGTCTCAGCATTGTTTCAACATATGTCTCAGCACTATTTCAGCATATACTCAGCACTATTTCAGCATATACTCAACACTTTTTCATCATATACTCAGTGGTGTTTCAGCATATGCTCAACACTGTTTCAGCATATACTTAGCACTGTTTTAGCATATACTCAACACTGTTTCAGCATATACTTAACAATATTTCAGCATGTACTCAGCACTGTTTCAACATATACTCAGCACTGTTTCAGCATATACTTAGCACTGTTTCAGTATATACTCAGTGGTGTTTCAGCATATGAAACATCGGTGTTTTAGCATATGAAACATTAGTGTTTTAGCATACAAAAACTTAACAGAAAATAAACTTCAGAACTGAAACATGAGGATTCTGAACATCGTTTTCAACGCAGAAATAAAATATTAGCAATATGCAAAACTCAGAAAATATGGACACAGATTTTTGGTCTAGCTTCGACCCTGGAAAAACCCACAAGGGGAAAACCAGTGAGAGAGGGATTTGTATTATTTATGAGCTTCTGAGAAATTCTTTTACAGCATATTCATCTTCAAATATTTACACAAACTTATCTAGACATTCCAGTAGCTTTGCTCCTCGATTTCTAAACCAGAAATCCGTACAACTGTACGGTTGCCCCAGCAATTAATGTTGTACGGACTATCTCGAAATTTGTGCCAAAACTCTTCTAAGACTATATGGAAAACCCAGCATGAATAGCTCCTTGTGAACCGTGTTGTACGGTCCCCAAGATTCGTGCCAAACAATACAGACTGTACGGAAATACACTCAGAAATGTATTATAGCAGTTACCTCAATTTCTGTGCCAACAAATGTTGTATGGCAGCCTTGGAATGCATGTCAATACTCTCAAAAATTGTAGCTGTTGTCCTCCTCGATTTTTGTGCACATTACATGCTGTATGACCTCCACAAATCCATATGGTACGGCCTGTTCCTCCTTGCTGTCTGAAATTCGTACTTCTCTTTGCCTTGGGATGTGTGCTCTTCTTCAGCAAATGTTGTCTCTTTTCTCTGCTCGACCTCTCTCTTGCTCTTGGCATCTCACCAAAACTCTGACCTTGGCATCTCACCAAAGGTCCGTTCTCTTGGCATCTCACCAAGAGTCTCTTGATCTTGGCATCTTACCAAGGATCTAACCTTGGCATCTCACCAAAGGTCCCTTCTCTCGGCATCTCACCAAGAGTCTCTTCTCTTGGCATCTCACCAAGAGTCTCTCAACAAGAATTCTTCAACTTTCCCAAGAATGGGTGCGCGCTCTTGCCTTAGTCAACCTCATGAGGGAAGGTGAGGAGTTTTCTAATCTAACGGTTGAGATTAGATTAGATGGGTGGCTGAGATTTGGTGTCTCTTCACTCACCCTCACTTTAATCATAAAGTCACCTTTTAATTTGCATCTCACAAATTAATTTGACTAAGACCCACATTAGTCACTTTCTCCCCCTTAGGCACCTAGGGAAGAGAAACACTTGCCTTGGTACTTTATTTTAATTAAAAATTTAACAAGGCAATGATTGAGTATTTGTGGTCATTGATCAATTTTCAAAGATGGTCGTCCTCACAGCCTGCAAGAAGAATATCACAGTGATAGATACTTCTAAGCTCTTCTTTGAATGAGTGTGGGTCCATTTTGGGATACCACAAACCATCATCTATGATCGGGACAACAAGTTCCTCAACACATTTTGGTTGTGTCTATGGTCATTGTTGGACACCAAGCTCACTAAATCATCTTCTCTCCACCCCCAAATAGAGGACCAAACAAAGGTCGTCAATCAGATGATTGTGCACATCCTGTGCATGCACAACTCTAATAATCCACATACATGGGATGAGAGTCTCCCCTATGTTCAACACAGTTACAACATGGCTCTCCATAGCTCCACCAACCATATCCCATTTTAGGTGGGGCTGAGATTCCAACCCTTGGGTCCCATTGATGTTGCACTACCTCTTTCCACAACACAGACAAATTCTTCCCATGTTCAGTCTGAGACCAACAAAGCCACCAGATTCATTGAGTAGATTTAGCACATCCACCAATAGGTACATAAGATTTTGTAGAAATCCAATGCTAAGTACAAGCAACACCATGATCAACACAGGGTACTACACCAGTTTCAAGTTGGAGACAAATTTTGGTTACATTTGCAGAAGGAGCATCTTACATGGCCCCATCGAAAGCTCCACCCACTTCAATATGGGTCTTACAACATCACCAAGGCTATGAGTAGAAATGCTTTTGAGCTCAACACTCCATGATTCCTTGGCTTGAACCCACTGTTCAATGTGGACCTCCTTCGACCATATTTTCCACCATTATTGGACACCTTAGAGATCACAGACAATTGTCACCAATAGAGATCAACCCTGACTGCATGGAACAAGCAACCACTGATCATATAGTGGAAACGTGGGTCAAGGGAACTCTCTAGCAAAGGATCCATATTTGACGGGTTGTCAAGGCAGGGAAACTCCTACACCATGGAAAGTGGCTCACCAGGGACCAAATTCAACAGAAGTTCCTCACCTGATGGAGGAACTCAACATAATGGAGACCATTTCTTCATAAGGGGGGAGGACTAATCTAGGTGGATATTGTTGGCCACCCACCTATTGCAACTTGATCCTCTTGACAAGTTTTAGTTCAGCATGTTCTTCTATACTTCTTTGTAATTGTGGGTTCTATACTTCTTTGTAATTGTGGGTTCTACACTTCTGGGGCTGTCTGAAGCCCTACACATCTTCCAGGTGGATACTAGTGGCCTCCCACCTAATCCAACTAGCTTATTTTGTATGTTTTCATGTCAATACATCTTGTTGCACTTCCAAGGCCGTTTTGGGGCCCTAAACAATGTTTTTTTGGCTCGCCATGGTAAAAATGTAAACAAAGTTAGAGTTTGATGGCATAATGTGTAGTTCTCTAAAAGAAATTTCCAATGGACTATCACGCGCCTAAAACGGAGGTCTTATGCAAAATTTATGACCCCGGGAAGTGGAGGTACCAACTTACCCATAGGGGCCCACATAATTTTTGGTGTTTCATCTCCTAGGGTTAGGTTTTTGGAATTCATGAGTAATATCAAAAAGGCCTTTGGAGCCTCATTGTAATCATTCTACTCAAACGAATGCACATAGCAGCCACATCTCTTCTCATAGATAGCTACCACCATTCGAGGAAGTGTTTCAGTCCTACAATTTCACAGTTTCATCCTATTTAATTCATTCAATAGAAGATATTGTTCATTGGATATCTGTGTTGTTCTTCATATCTCTGTGTTTATTGTATTCAATCTGTTAATCTGTATTCACTCTGTTAATCAGTTCATTCCGTTCCTAAATCTGGATCATCATCCTGGACCAGAAAGTCAAAGTGCTCTAGAACAAGGCCATAGGGCCAGTAAAATTTCAATGGACCTACTATGGTCCTTAAGATGTAACATGGGAGAATGAAGAAAAATGTGGTAAGAATACCCTCAATTTTTTGTCAATTTAGAAGAAAATAGAATGCAAGACTCCATTTTGAGCAACTAGATTTCTCGAATCACATCTCAGAGTCTTATCCAACTACTCTAGGAGCCTTGATAAAAGAATGGCACATTCCTTAGGTTATCCCTGATAAAGGAATGGTACATTCCTTGGGTTAGCCCTAATAAATGAATGGTGCTTTCCTTGGGCCAATGGGTTGAGAGGAAAATGAGAGTTTGGGTTGGAACTATTGTTGGAGTTGTTAAATTGTAGAATTTTATTCTTTAAAGTATTGTGATGTAAATTTTATGTATATGTATATCGAAATAGTGTGCACCAAGGATGCCACACAATTGTATGGGAGAGAGAATGTAACATCCCCATTTAATTAATTGTTAATGTAGGTATAATGTGTGGCCACGACCAAGCAATGTATATGCGAATTGTATTTCTAAATTTTAATAAATAAAATATGATGTGAGCTGCTAAGGGGATATGGACAGTGTAATACCCCTAGGTCGAACCCCAACTATAAATTTAAATGAAAATGTACTTAAGTTGGTGAGTTGTTTGATATCATTTTTATATGCACCTTCCATGGTATAGTGCGCACATGTACTACGCACTAAAATGATGAAGTGTGCACAATCTAGGATACTGCGCGCAACAAACTTAAGTGCACGTGATTTTGAGGCTAGGGAGCCTTTGTGTATATGTTGTGTTTTATAGGTTGGTGAGCTAGTTATTATAAGCTAGGAGGATTATGTATCGAATTAGGCTAGAGAGCCTAAATGCTAAAGTCCAGTGAGACTATTTTTGTATATGTTTTATCATTAATATAATACATCGTTGCATGTAGACCGACCACGATAAAAGTGTTAGAATATAGAAGATTGTGCTCGTTTTACCATTGACAGTACCCTTGTCACCCAACTATAGGCCGAAGCCACCCTCCGAGCACCTTGACCTTGACGGAGAAGAGAATCTTGGTAGCAATCCAATAGCCAATAGAGGTTAATGCACCAAGCAAGAATAGAAACCAAGCTAATCAGATAATCCCACCCAGAAGCTAGCGCACACTTTCCCAAAGACTTGCGCACAAGACTGCCACTATGTTGCACAGATCTAGTTCTCTCTGCAACTGCTGAGATGTGAATAATGAGAACTGGCGCCCTGTATTTATAGTAGTCTGGGCAGGCTTACTTGGGCTGACTTCTCCTCCTGGGTACTAATAAATTCATATTAAATATATTTCTGCAACTGACAACTTGTCTAGGGTTTCCTTCACTTCTTTGCTTCCTTCTAGAATATTCTAATCTCATCATAGGTCACAATAGAGGTTCATACCTCCCAAAGCTACCATAATATTAACAAAAAGAGTATGGGGGATTAAACTCCACTAGTTAGGGAAAGGTGGGGCTAAAAGTTAAGGAAAATGGTTAAGCTAGGGAGCTTAAGCCAAAAAATGAATTTTATATTAATATTCCTTAAAGCATAACGTATGGATAATTATTTTATCCTAAGTTCTAAGGATGGGGACAAGTGCACCAAAATAGCTCTCAACATGACAAGTGTCAAGTTGGGAACATGCATACATATAGCTTGGACTTAGTTCATTTGTGGGGGGGTCCATTCATTCATTCCATCATCATTCACTCACTCATGCAGTTGTCCTCGGTACCTTTCTGTTACTATCACTGTACCTATACCCATACCCATACCCGTATCCATACCCATACCTGGTTAGCTTAGGAGATGGACTGAAGAAGTAGGTTGTCAGTCCTGTGGGAGATTGAAGAGGCGGGTTGTCATGCCCGTGAGAAAATATCTCTAGGTGAGAGAATTGCTAGGAATTGATTCCCGAAGGTGCTAAACTAGAGCTACAGGGCTCTGAGGCTTCCTACCCGGCCTATTGCTAAAGCCTGGAAAGGAAGTGGGGAAGCTGAAGGAATGTTGAGTAGAGAAGGGGCACACTTCTTGGGGTGGGACGGGCATGTGGGGAATGAGGGACTGTTGGCTGTTAGTTTGAGTTGGCACCTGTGACAGACTCTTTCCTATTGTCCGAGATACATTAGCCTGGTTAGGAACCCATTTACCCGGGTGAAGTTTAGTCCCAACTCGGGGGTGACCCACTGCTGAGAGTGATGAGAAGAGTTTTCTAAGGCTAGGAGGTTCATGGAAGTTTTGCATGCAATTGGTGATGTTTTTACCAAGATAAGTGTCAATTTTGTGGTAAATTACATGCTACATTATTATGTATGTGTTTATTTTTATAGGTTTTCCTATGTGTGGTTTATACCTGCTTTTATATTTATGAGTAATGCCTATCTATGATGAATGTATATGTTTATTGTTATTTCTGTATGAATTTGTGCATTTATAGAATGTATTTCTCTATCTTAAGTTATATATATAAAGTTTTACAAGAGTTTCTATGTGTATATGTTTCAAGTTGCATACAACTCGAAAATTTTATGTGGCATAGACCAATTGGATGTTGGGGATGTTACATACAGAGATGGGGGATAAATTAATCCACAATAAAGGGGAGGTTCTAAGATAATGTCTAAGAGAGGGGTCCAAAGGGGAAATTGCCGATGTCTTATTCAATTGACATTCCTAAAATTTATCATCATTACGTATTAAACTTTTATTTTCTTATTGAGTGTCCCCAAATCTTTTTGAAGATGAAGAAAATGATGATGCCAAATCAAATAAACAACCAGCGCAACAACCACTCAGTGAGACAAATTCAGATTCAAGTATGGATAAATATCAACCTTCTATTTCTAAGATGATCATTAGACCTTGGGAAGAAATTAGGCACAACAAGCACTAAACAGGTCTTCGATATGAAAAGGATATCACCTTTCATAATCTGAATTATACCAAACTGATATAGTTATAGTTTCAGAGTGTTGGACTACTTCAAGAAGGATCACATTCACCCGCTCCAGTTCAAGAGAAGATTCAAATATTCCAACATTGTTAGCAAGTTGGCCACATGGAAGATCAATGCTTCGATCTTCATCCTTGTGAGCATTGTGGAAAGAAAAATCATCCTTCAAACATATGTTCTAAAAACAAGAAACCTGTAAGAGTAAAGAACCACTATGGGTGGATGACTTCTTTGCGATGTTCATCAATAGTCAAGAAGATATGTCAATCATACCGACAAATTCCCTCTCAGTTATTGAAACAACTTGCAGTACAAATATTTGCATCTTATCACCTTTTCCCTAATAGGGAGGAACAACATCAGCAATTGAAATCCATGCTTCAAGTTTCGAAGTCCCATCAATCGAGCAATAATAAGAAAGTGTGATTGGTTTTTGGTTTTCCTTAAGCCACCACCTAGTAGAAGACTTTCAGATTTGGTTAGACAACGGTTTGTGGTTTTCCTTAAACCTCCACTTGGTAGAATAATTTCAACTTCTACTAAAAAATAGTTTATGGTCATATTTAAACCATCATTCGAGAGCACTTCTAATTAGAAAAATACATCAACCTCCATCTTCTAGTTAAATTGGGAAATGTTCCGGGAACAATTGAGCCTGGAGAAGGGTTCCAGAGTTTACGATCATCCTTAAACCACCAGATTGGTTTGTGTTCTTCCTCAAACCACCGTCACCATTCGGTTTGTGGTTATCCCAAAACCACCAGATTCAGAGAGCACATTCAACTATTAGTAGTTGCACACTTCCATATTTCATCTACCCACTTTCAGATATCATCTCTCACCTTGGACTCACATAAACCCCTTCAGATTAAGGGGGTAAATGTTGGAAACGTAACTCGTTAGGGTTATTGACCAAATGGAATGTGAACCATCAATTATGTATGAAGAGTCATCAGAGTCTAAGACACCTTGGACAATGAATCCAAAGGTCACATCAATGTATATATATGTAAAATACCCAACCCCCAACTGAGCAACATCAAATATAGAATACACACTAAAACATAATATTTTCTACTTATTAATTTCTTATATCTTACCAGCTACATATCACCCACAATCTAACCATTGGAATAATACCATAGTTCTAAATGAATCTAAAAACATATATTAAAAAATGAGTGGAACTATTCAAGAAAACAACAAACACACATCATCCATATAAACCATTTACACAAAGGAATATCATAATAAACACAACATAGAACTTATTTGTTAATAGATAACCAATTGGTTGCATATGAAGGATGAACCTCCCAACCATAAGAATTGTTATTCTTTTTCTCTCAATAGCAAGCCACCCTCGAGCTAAGGCTATGAGTCCACAAGGAGATTCAACCCTTTAGTTATCCACTCTCCACACACATCAACCCCAAAATCCAGGATCGAATCCATTTCCCACAACGTGCATAACCCAAGGAATGAGATCCCCCTTCACTACACAGAGTCCCTTACGCCTTCCCACTTCCCTCCAGGTCTCCAGTGCATCTGGTTGACTAGAAAACCTCCCAACTACTTCAGGAGTGCTCACAACAACCCTCACAAGGCTCTTGAGTCATTTTCTCAACATAAAAACACTTCACATGCTTACAACCTGATTTACAAGCACACATACCTCTTTCTAAAAAAAAAACACAGGCCAATATGGTTGGTGCTCTTCTCAACACCCATCTCCTCTCTTGCTTTCCAAAATATGCAAGTAAAAACTACTCCATGAAAAAATGTGATTGTCCCAAAAACTACGCCATTTGCAATGCAAATTTCCTCTCTTTGCTTGTTTTCTTGACTTGAATTACTCCGTTCCTGAGCTAATTGTACTCCTTCCCATGCTCTCCAGTAACTATGGGATGTGACTCCTCACACCCACCCTCTTACATGAGTTTAATGGTTGGATTTAGGAACACTCAAGAACAAATAATTTTTTTTCACAATAATAATAATTTAAGAATGTGGGTTGGATTAATACCCATGAGTAATTCCTCCTTAGACCCCCTCTCTCTTGTGGAATCATATACCCCTTTCGTTCTTCATCTCTTTCATATCATTTCCAACTACTATTA
The DNA here is from genome assembly GCA_900067695.1 of Picea abies. NCBI lineage: Eukaryota > Viridiplantae > Streptophyta > Pinopsida > Pinales > Pinaceae > Picea > Picea abies. The sequence goes on from CBVK0100154953.1 coordinate 18,793, forward strand.
CCTTTGTTAATTACTTTAATGCACATAACATACAATTTGGCCCCAAACCATATTAAACCAATAAGGTCTCTTCACCCCAACACATCGACTCACAGACCTAAATTACATTTATACAATTACATTTTAATTCATGGAGATTAAAACTAGGGATGTTACATTTCGTTCCCCCTTGTTTTTTCACTATCCTCAGTGAATAACACCCTTCAGGTGTACATACATTTTATAATTTTGTCTCCCTATACATTAATCAACATATAGTCTCTCTGACCCAAGATCACACTATCATTCCCACCTAAAACAAATTACATAGGGTCTTTGGACCAAAATCATAGATACATAGGCACCCTAGCCCAAACAATATACATACATAGGAACTTCGGTACAAAAACCACATATACTTAGTCTTCCCAACAGAACCCGCATAAGATGATTTCACAATTCATCATTCTCGTAGCAATTCCAAGCAACAATCTTTCATTTTTCATGGCCCGCACCATCTTTCTATGGATCCAACTACAATATTCTTCATGCTTTGTTAGTTCCCACAACAATTCCAACCAACAAAATCTTCTTTTCCTCAACCTACATAACCCAAGGAAGTGTACCCCTTCTCTACACTGTAGTCCTTCAGGTTGTACCACTTCCCTTCCAGGGTTCCAATACAAGTTTGGACATGAAGTCTTTAAGTTATGGATCCAGGAACTCCAAATTTAATATATTTTATATTTTATTGATTCCCATGGAAACTCCAAGCAACAAACTCTCATTCCAATAACCTGCACAACCCAAGGAACTATGCACTACAGTCCTTCAAGTTATACCACTTCCCTTCCAAGGTTCCAGTACTAGGTCAGATAGGAAGTCTCTGAGTTGTGGTTGTAGGAAATCCAACTATGATAATGGAACTGATATAGCATGCGTTTTGACAGTATGATGCAGTGGATTACTTCAACAAATACACATAAATTATATGCAACAAAGACAAGAGGAACCTGGCCCAATAATTGGAGAATTTTATAGTTGTATTAATGATAGCTCTCAACTTGAACTTGCAGAAAAAAAACTGATTTATATAATAGGTCTGTATGGACTGGAAAGGTGTGCCCAACAATAATTAGGGCACCCAAAAATGATAGAGAACCACTCCCAATGAATAGACGAAACACCCAACAATCAAGGAATGCACCCAGAATAGATATAGTACACCTGATAGTCACCTAATCCCTTCTCTTTATCATAGATCAGTCTCAGAATATGGATACAATCGATCCCCATTTAGGAATATAACCCAACATCAGATAAAATAAGTCTTCCCCTCACAAATCGCCCTTCATTCTGTCATAAATTGCCCCCTTTTTGAAGTATGATGCCCACAAAGGCTGTTATGATTTTCCCACAAGAAAACGTAGCCTCAACAATAGAGAAGTCGACCCAATGTGGAAATACAGAGCCCAACACCCCAGAATGGCCACCACAACCTTAGTTCGACCCCCACAAACTAACTCACCCCACTATTCAATAACTTGGCAACCAAGTGATGGAAAGACATGATTCCCCTCTGTATAAATTGCTCAACAGTCATTAAAGTTCACCCTCTTTCAACAAGTCAACCTTTGTAATGAGAAACTCGGCCCAATAAGAATATCCTTGTTGCAAGAAAATCATTTAGCCACATGAAGCGCAGTGAAGAAATCTGATGTGATCTCTTCCCCCAAGTCTAGCTAGGGTGTATCGTTGCAACAACAAAACCAGAGATAGTTGCAAAGGGTTTCCAGAACCATAGAAAACTCTCCAAGAGCTCTCCAAATCTCTCAATGAGAAAATGCAAGAACGAGGGGCGCCTCCTCATTTCCCCTCTTTTATTTCTCCATTGAGCTATTTCCCGCTTACTTACTTTTAATTTTATTTTTAAAGTCACTTTATGCTTGCATACTTTATAATTTTTAAGTGACTTCATTTTCCTAAGACCCATCTCCCCCTTTTCCCCTTTTTCACTTTTTAAAGTCATTTCCTAGGAAAAAGTTGATTTCCCTAGGTAATGTTTTCGACTTAGCCTATGGGAACCAAATTAGGCTAGCGGAACCACTCCTTATGCCTCCTAGGCCAACGAGGACATTACAGGCTCATTGTTGCACAGGTCAATGAATGTTGATGTGAAATTATGCTCTTCTCCATTTTTTGTTGTTGTTATATAAATAAGCTCAACACTACCTCTTTCACTACCTTCCAAAATCTTAGATTCAAAGTTGTCAAAGAAATTTTGATTGTTTCTCAAGTCAATGGAGGGTAATATAAAAATGTTCTCTTGTCCATTTTCGTATTCATCATATACAGGTTGACTATAAAAAATTTCTGAATTTTGAAATTCACAAAATTTGGTTTCATGATACTCTTCAAAGAATGGACAAAAATGAACAACTTGGTCTTTTGGAACAAAATTTTCATTATGACAACAACTTATAGAACCATCTAATAAATTTTTTGTCATACTATCAATGACACTATCATCAACAACATCTTGAAAAACTTCTCCTTGAAAAGATGAATGAGGGAAATTTTCATGAATGATCAAATCTTCTTCATAATCATAGTTTGGAGACTTTTGATTGATTTCAAATGACAATGATAAAAATTTGTGTTCACCAACAATATAATCTTCAAGAATTTCTTCACTAAAATATTGGTCTTCACAAACATTTCTAGCAACAAATTCTTCATGAAGAGACCCATTCAAACGACCTTCAAAACTGTTAGGAGAATTATGAGAACATTCCAAAATATCTTCACTGATATCATCACTAAACCCATCCTGGAAATTTATGCTAAGAGATTTAAATTGTTCACAACAATCATTCAAGAGGCACTTGGCAGGATAAATCCTCTTACAATATGAATGAAAAGCAACATGGAAATCCTTTAATGATGAAATACTGGGAAAAGGAAGAGATCGGTACCATTCTCTTGCATCACCTCCCAATGAATACATAAACATATTCATTAATATGTTTTCATGATAAATATCTAGTTGGTCCATGTATTGATGAAAATAAAGCTGGTTTTGAGCAGGGTGATCATGATTATCTCCTCTAAACCTTGGAAGGTGGTCTATCCAATCATACACAGTAGGCACATCATTTGGGAATATAGGAACAACATAGAAATCGAATGGATCAAATCTACGAGCCAAAATTGTTTCCATGGCCTTTGACATCCTAGATCACTGGAGTCTCCAATGGTTTCTTCCTTCATAGAGTCGCAAGGTGAATGATGCAGTCAATTTGTCACCAATTCTTGTTCACCATCAAGAACTAGTCTTAGTTGTTGTCGTATAGCCCAGGGAAGATAATATCCGTTACTTCATCCCCGACAATGGCCCCAAAAGATGTTAGTCCCTAAAGTTTCACTTCACTGCTAAAGGGAAAGCTAGGACATCATCAAATTATTGCAATGGTTTTTGTAAATAAATATTTGTTTTGGGTTTTGAAATAGGTTTGAAGGTAAGAAGTGGGTAAAGTGTAATATCGGTTTCTTATCACGAGAATAGGTTCTTATCACACTTTTCTTAGTAACTGGTTACCAATATGATGAGTTAGACAAGAGGTTTAAAAATAGGACAGAGGTATGTGGGTTTCCAATTTTTCCACTCACATATGAAAATTTTGATTTCCTAAATATCATTTAAGAATAAGAAATAGGTACTTATACATAACACAGAAAATGAATAAGTAATAAAAAAAAAATTCGTTGACTCATATCATAAACAAAAAAGATAAATTTTTCATTTTGCAAAACAAATAGACATACATTCAAGTAAGAAAAGCAAGAATACAAGACAAAATAGAAATCTAACCATTAGATATCCATTTCAATTAGTACAAAATGAAACGTATTCTAGTCCTTACTAATAGAAACAAAGTTTTGATATCTCCACTTCCAACCCCCCCATTATTTCTCCTTCTATAGAGATTATATAGAAAAGTACATAATTATCAAGATCCAAAAGAAATGGATCTAAAAACCTCATCATACATATTTATTTTATTGTTTCAAATAATCAAGGAGGAGATAATATCTTATCTCCAAGTCGAATTGATGAGGTGGCTCATCAACTGTTGTCTAAGAGTTATTTTAGGAAAATAAATCTGGCAAATTCCTTAAAACTAGGGTCCAAATATCTATTCATATCTCCAAAACCATGTGAGGTTTGTGAAAGAGAGGTTTATGATTTTTTATATTATGCCTTCCCTGAGCGGTGTCACTTGACTCAATGCTAGCATTTATTGTCATCTTCAAAGAAGATCGAGACCACTGGCACACTAATTAGGATTTCATATTATCCTTCATCCCTCGGCCAACTCTTCAAGACGTTGAACTTGTTCATATTCTACAATTTGATCAAGATAAATTATATATTAGCTACATGGTTTTCAATATTTTCTTTTTCACCTTTATCTTGTGGAAATTTCACCCTTTTATTTGTCATAGAAAAAAATTCTACACAGTACTTTTATGGTGCAAAGTATTGGAATTTTTTGGTGTAAGAAATCCCAATAGCTTTGGTTTCACTGAAGGGGAATCCTATCATTCAAACTGAATCATAGGTTCCACATCTATTTCCATGCCTTCCGACCATCTGACAAACTCGGTGCTCATGGAAATAACAGAAAAACCATTGCTTGAAGCATTGCAAGTTTACTTGTGCATTTTTTAAATTAAGTTTAGTTTGCATTTTTTATTCTGATTATTAAAGGGTGGAGTTGCAAGAAACCCCGTGACATATATTTATATATTTAAAATGGCCCGAGTTGAGGAACTGTTAGAGTTATTGAACACTCTAATCCTCTCTTATGTGGATAATATAGTCACCACTGACAAACAAAATTTGTAGTTTGTTGTAACATCTTGCAAGTTTCACAAGACAAAGCAACACTACTGCAAACCAGACTTGTCTTCTTCACGATACACTAAAGAAAAAGAATCTACAAAAACATTTTGAACTAGTCCCTATTCATAACTGATGCAGGAGCATCTCTCCAAGCCAACCATGCGCTAGCCATCCAACCAACTCAACGCACGCATTCAATGAGGAAAGGCGCAGCCCTTTCACATTTTGAATTTGAATGTGAAGGCATTTAATATTGTAAGGTTGTTAGAGCCATAGAGTTGTGCCTATATGTAGGCTGTAGTTAATAGAGGATCTTTAATGGTTGTAAGGCTGTAATCTAGCTCCGATTCGGACTAGACAGCCATTTATTGGTAATTCAATGTAATTAAATGAGAGTTGGTAAGGATGGAGGGAAGATCTTGAAGAGACCCCTCATGTAAAAGATATTTGATCTTGTTTTGGGTAGGTAGCAAGAGTTAGAGAAGAGAGTAGAGAGGAGGATCCAAGACTGTCAAAGTCTGAGCTCAGAAACACCTTGTAAAGGAGGCATTTGATATTAATACAAAGCAGAGCAGTTTTTCCTGCATATTGTCTATGTTGTGTGAATGTCTATGTGTGTTCTATTTATGCTGTGAATGTATATTGTAGATGTGTGTTTACAGGGACAGATAAGTTCTTCTATCTGTAGAGTTCTTTGATTTCAGGTTGGAGTTCTTTGAGGTTTCATGCCAAGAGGGCGTGACAGAACACTGCGGGTTCTGATAGTCAGTGCTTAGAGATCACTTCCAATTCTGTGGAATTTGGACAAGGACGTGCTAGGAGGGCACACCAACTAAAATCATTGACTTGGAGGAAGACCTCAAGGTTGTTGAAAACCTTGGAGGTGAGACTGTGCAGAGGAGGACATAGTATAAGACAGAATATCTGAGGAGTTCTGTAGAGCTCTGCCAAGAGGGCATTGAGCAGGTGCATAGAGTGCACAAAGGAACTCTGTTGAGTTCAAGAGGAAGATAGAACTACTGAGGGTTCTATAGAGCTCTGCCAGGAAGGCATTAAGCATAGGCACAGAGTGCTAAGAAGGAACTCTGCTGTGAGTTCATAGAGAAATAGAATCACTGAGGATTTTGGACACTCTGCTAGGAGGGCATTGAGTAGGTGCCAGAGTGCACAAAGAGAACTCTTTGAGTTCAGAGACAAAGAAGAGTCCAAGGAGGGATCTTCACAGGGTTGTTGAACACCCTGCAGACTCAGCAAGAAGTTTTCTTGAGCAAAGGAGTGCCAGGAGGGTATCAGATTCTCCATCTGAAAGAGAAGGAAAAATGATTAATTCCTTAGAGATTGAAGCTACAGGAAAATCTCAGGAGGGGTAGCACCGTTGTGCATGTAGAGACTCTGTTAGATGCGCAGAAGTCAAAGAATCCTTTGAGGATTTAAGGAGAGAAGCTTAGGAGGAGGAGTTCTTTTACACACAGGTCATAGCTACAAAGATCACAGAGGCCGAAAGAGGGAACTCTTTGGAGAGTTTAAAAATCCTGAAAGCTCAAGAGGGACAGCGTCTTCGAATATGCAGTTGAGACCTTTTGAAGGGTTGTAGATCTCACAGAGGAAATAAGCAAAGGTCGAGGCCTTTAGAATTTGGGAAATCTTCCAAAGTTTGGGAAGAAAGTGCATGCTCAACAGGAGAAGCACAATTGTCGTCGGATCAGCCGAGAAGATCTGGACTGTGGATTCATGTCTAGGAAGCGTAGGAAGGGCGCAGTGGAAGAACAGGTATGAGCCATCAGATCTGGGTACATGGACCGATAGTTGTTGGATTTGTGGAAAGCTGCACGAGGTTTAAATCCTCATGCATAAAGAAAAGAATCTGAAAAGTCCCAACAAGGTAGAGGTATCGGGATTTCAGACTTCGAGAATTCGTAGGTTCAGAGAACAAAGGACTGGAGATTAGGAATCATGGGTCCTGAAGTCCTGAAGGTATCTAAGCCATCCATCTAAGAAGGATAGGTGTCACGAGATCCTTTCATATCGGAGATTTGGACATTGGGAAGCAGAGAAAGGAGTCTTTCGGCTTCGCTACTGGAGAAGTCCTGAAATGATCTGGACCATCCATCTATGGAGGACACATGGAGGAGATCGGGTAGTCCACCGGGATTTTGGATACTGGGGATTCGAGAGAATAGAAGATAAGTGTTGTAGGGGTCATGAAGTTCTGAAATGAGAAACCCCAAAATCTCTGAAAGAACAGGGAGGACATGTGGCAACAGAGCGAGGATATCGGTATTTTGGATACCGTGAAATCCAAAGAGTAGGGACTGGGAAAACCTTGCCTTGGGAAAGCCTGAAATGCAGAAACTCGAAGTTGCTGAGGAAAATCACCGGTCGTGGAGATCTAAGGTATTCATGGTCATTTCAGAGTTCAGAACATTGGGAGTTTCGAGGACAAGAGAACCAAACCTTTCAGCGTTGGAAACTCCGAAAACGCGAAAGAAGGAGAAAGTCGGGGCATAGGCATATTGGATTTTCAGAAGTTGGCTTTCTAGGAGTCCAGAAGACAGGAGGTCGGGCGCTTTTGCATCGAGAAAACCTTGAAAGGGATTGTGTTCATATGGGAAGTGGTCACATGGACTAAGATCTGGCCTAGGGGGCTAATTACTGTGA
>CBVK0100154954.1:0-26332 GCA_900067695.1 Picea abies
TGATCTCTCATATCACGAGTTCCCACACCATGCTCCGTTGACTCCTCCAATGTGCAAGTCAGTGGAATTCCAATCACTTGCCACATGTCCTATGACTCCAACGGTCAGGATTGTTATCGTGATTTCATGTATCGCAAGTTCGAGTGGTTAAAGAACCTCTTTCCTTTGGATTTACTGATCTACAAAACTCTGAAACAAAACCTTTGACGTGCTCTGAATGTTTTCCACATGTCCTTCTTGGATCAACGGTCCTCCTGCTTTCGAGACTTTCTAAGCCCGCTTCATCTTGTACTTAAATATCATGATCCTTCTTCTGGATCTAAAGATGGTCGGTCTTCGCACTCAGATCTGATGCTTGAGATCTATTCTCCTCTTCTGTATGCTCATCTAGTCTTAATTCAGATCTGATGGTCATCGAGAATTCTGAATGGGATCCAACGATCATTGTTTCTCCTCCTTCTGAGCTTACACAGCTGATCTTTCCATTCCATCATTTTCGTTGTATTGCTGATCGTGATCTTTGCCATCAATGACAAACATGCATACTTTTCCTTTGTCTGAAAAACATGCCAACAAAAACTACTTGATAAAGATCTGGATCACCAGCAAAAAATAAAATGAACCTTTGAAAAGAGGGCAAGCAAGGAAGATTTTCAACTGGGGGATATGGTGCTCAAGTGGGATGCCCCCAGGTGAGACAAAGGAAAACATGGTAAATTTGAATCCTTATGGATTTGTCCTTTCAAGGTTTTTGGAGTATTTTCAAATAACACCTATAAGTTGCAAAGCTTGGAGGATTCTGAAGTTTTTGGTGGCCCTATCAATGGGCACTTTTTGAAAAAATATTTTTCTTAAGCCATGATTGGATTTCCACCATTGTAATTACCACTTCCTTTTTATTTATGTTTGAATAAGAGACTCCATGACCCAAAGGCTAAGGCACTGGAACTACGTGTTCTTGGTAGATCGCAGGGAGCATTCCATCCCCTGTGGAGCCAAATGTTATCACATAAATTTTTCCATAGTCACGAGTAACAACTATGAAAGAAGGCGAGTGGGAAAGTGCAGTTTGCAGCGGTTGAGATCCCCTGTGCAGTTCAATGTAGCGCTATCTCCAAGCGTAGTTGGAAGGATTCCAAATTTGGTAGGCAGATAAATCTTTGGCGAGGGTGCTAAAATAGTTGGCACGCCCAGATCCCAAATCCCATTTAGATCAGTGCCCTCAAATAATTTCGGGGCTGCAACATGATCGGGCGTTAAAAGGCCTTGAGCGGGCTAAAATCCTAACCACGGTTTTACAGGGTAGCTATGTGGTGAGAAGTGGTGCATTTCGGGCCCAAAAGTGGTGGGAGCCTAAACTGCTCACCACAGCCCCAAAATCACGTGTGCATATGATTTATTATCCAACAGCGACAGGTGGTCGCCCGCTAGTCATCTAACCACGCTCCAATCCTGAGGGAGATTCAGTTAATGAAAAAGGACCGATAGCTAAAATCTCAGCTCAGTCCATAAATAGAAAACAGGAAAGCTATGGCCGAGGAGACGGAGTTGTCATCCTGAAGTACCAATATGGACGGTTTCTTCTTGTAGGCCCATACTAACTTAATCTTTCCTCTGGCAGGAGGAAATGCGCACGGTGTGACAGAAGGAGGCATAGACAAAAGGATTTGGATGGAATGGCTAGATCACACTCTGGGCAGTTGTGAACTAATCTGATTATAAATAGATCAGTTCAATATTTTTTTATGGTCATCAACTCATTGAGAAAAGATCCTTATTTTGTAATATTTCCATAACAGAGTTGTTCTCTGGTTTTGTATGAGACTTGATACTTTCACATTAATAGAAGTCAATTTCTTTCATCATCTTGTTTAATATGTACTGAAACACTCATGCATGGAGGATTCAGACGAGGGTTGTAGTCGTATTGTAATGTAGGTTTGAATATAGTATTGTTGTGACCATTTTTAGTATTTTCATTGTTACCTTGTTTCTTCTTATGCTGAAATGCTCGTGCATGGAGGATCCATACGAGTTATTGTAGTCACATAGTAATGGAGGTTTGATTATTATGTTGTTGTGATGTATTTCAGTGTGTGAAACTTAAGTTCAAGAGTGCTCTTGTGCCTGAGTTTTTCTTCACCAAGCTTCTTGAAGGCCAGATGCCCATGGAAGACTTATCCACCTTTCTCACCAAGTCTTCCCTCTACTCACCTTTAAGCTTAAACCACTGACTGAAGTTAATGAGGACCTCATTTATCTATACATTGCTTGTCCAGTTTTCATGTTAAAACATTCTTGTATTGATTTTTGTCCATTTGACCTCCACTCATAAACCTACCTCCACCAAACATTCTAATGGGTACTGGGCTTATCCTCTCGCAATCTGAGGGTGACTCTCAGTGCTAACAATAGGGAGTATGGAATTTCTCTCAACCCTAAGAAATCAATTTTTGGTGTTGACAAGGGTAAGTTGTTGGGTCATATCATTTCTAAATAAGGAATCACAATAGACCCTACCAGGGTTGAGAACATCAAGAATATCCCTCTCCCTAAAGAGAAAAAATACCTGGAATATTTCTTTGGTCAGATTAACTTCATGAGGATATTCATTCCAAACTTTGTCGAGATTGTTAATCCCCTTAACAAATTGTTAAAGAAGGATGCCCATTTTGAATGGAAAAATGAAGGAAATTTGTCCTTCCAGCATATCAAGGAAGCAATATTGTTTCACCAATCTTGGTTAGTTCAAATTTTTCCAAAGACTTCATGATATTTTCTTTCACTTCAAAGGACACAATTGCAGGAGTTATGTTACAGAAGAATGTTCAAGGGGACGAACAAATGATCGTTGTCATGAGAAAAAATATTAGAGACTCATAATTGAATTACACCATTATATAAAAACAAGATTGCACTCTGGTCAAGTCACTCAAACAATTTTGAGCTTATGTAGGGTATAACAAAATCAAATCCTTCATTCCCTACCTCACTATAAAGGATGTTTTATCACAATAATATTTCCTTGGATCAAGAGGAAAGTGGGTCTCACAGATACATGAATATGATTTGTAGATCAAACCAACCAAGATAATTAAAGGGAAAGGACTGGCCAAAATGATGACATAAAGCAATCAAGAGGCTATCGAGGTAGAAGAGAGTGAACAAATCAAAATTATCACAAGTGAGATCAAGAACAATGAGTGGTATTCAGATGCCATTTATTACTTTAAAAACCTCACTTTCCCTGATTATTTGGTATAACATAAAAGGAGATCGTTGAGACTCAAAGCTATGAAGTATTTCCTAACAAAGATTGGTCTCGGGTGGAGAAACCCTCATGGTGTAATCCTCAAATGTGTGAATAAAGAAGAAGTTGACAAGTTAATGGATGACCTTCATTCAAAGAATTGTGGTGGACATTTTGCAGCACGCACCACTGGCCATAATATTTTAAGGGCATGATACTATTGGCCTACTATTTTCTCTGACACACATCGATATGTTAGATCTTGTCAACTCTGCCAATTTTTTACCGATAAGCAACGCCTTCCTGCACTTCCCCTTAAGCTAGTCATCATAGAAGCACCCTTTCAACAATGGGGATTTGATTTCATTGGTGAGTTCAAGGACAACTCTAGTAATGGGTATCGATGGATTTTGACCACCACCGATTACTTCACTAGATGGGTGGAACTTTTCCTAACAAAGAAAACAATAGAAGTTGTGATGATGTTCCTTGAGAAAAATCTTATTACTAGATTCAATGTTCCTGCTAAGATAACCACCGATAATGCCAAATATTTTATATCAATGGCGCTTAATGAGTTTTTCTTTAAGTATGGGATTGTTTTATCACACTCCTCAAATTATTACCCTCAGGGAAATGGATTGGTAGAATCCAACAACAAAAACATCATTAATATTGTGAAGAAAATCGTTGGGGAAAACAAGAAGAGTTGGGACAATAAAATTAAGTATGCCTTGTGGACATACCACACAAATACCAATACCTCCACTAGAAAAACCCCTTTTAAGAGTTGGTCTATGGTTTAGAAGCTCTCTTGCCTATAAATCTCCATATTCTAGCATTACAAATAGCCTAACAATTTGTTACAGATAAAGAAGCAATGCAGGGACGAATTGATCAAATCATGGAATTGGATGAAAATCGAAAATGGATTTTGATCAAATGGAAAAGAATAAAGCAAATTTGAAAGGAACCTTTGATAAAAAGGTGAGGCAAAGAGATTTCGAGGAATGGGACCATGTCTTAATGTGGGACAAGAGGGGAGAAAAACCTGGAATGTATCAAAAGTTTGACAGTCTTTGGTTGGGGCCCTACAAAATAGAGGAAATATCTGGGCCAGACTCTTTTTACTTATCCACAACAGAAGGGAGGAGGATGCCACTACCGGTGAATGGATCTCTTCTCAAACATTATTACCAAGGCGACACTTGAGCTCTTCAGGGACTAGGCCCCGGGTAAGTAGGTAGGTCATCTTGTTTTCCTTGCATTTGCATATTGATTTCTCATATTAGTTTAGATGCATTTCATTTTTTATTTTTCTCTACTTGCATATTGATTTCATGCTTTGTTTAGATTTTTTTGAAAAAATGCTAAAATTTTATTTTCTAGATTAGTTTTCATTTGGATTTTGATGTATATGGATGAAAGGTGATAGAACCACCCTAGATTTTATGGTTTTTTGTTTCATTGTATGCATAGGTCTACCAGGAGATGTTTTGGTTCTCATGAACTCTACGACGAGCACATATCCCCAAGTAGGAGCGAGATGTTATCCCCATGTTGTGGGATAAATAAGGAGATGATGTCTTAATGCCCTCAGGTTGCAGATACAAAGTGTCGAGAGAATACATGACCAGTAGTGTCCACTTGCACATACATAAGACCGCTCTATCGCCACATTTTGGTCCATTATCAGTGTATCCACGACACCAGCTATATTTTGGAAGATAGATGGGTCTTGTTCCATGCAGTACAAGTCAATTATTGTGGCAGGTAATCACCCTAATATTTACGACATTTAAGCATGTTGTATTCAAGTTGATTTTGATTATAGAACACTTTCTTGGACAATATGATTTTGATCATGTTTCACTTTGGTGAGTGTCATAGATTTCCTTGTAAGTGGCCAAAACTTGGGGAAGTTTTGTGACTAGGGGTCCCTTGAGGGGTTGTCGTACCATTCCAGACCATACTTACCACCTTCCACGCATTACACTCCCATCATATTGTCTTCTTCTAGGCCATTTCATGGTGTTAGCCCAATATTGGTTTATGCCTCAGCTTTGCATAAGTCCTTCATTATTCATTTTGGAAAATGAATGGGGGGAAATTAAATTTATATTGGGTTATGCCCAATCTCCAAGTTCAAGCATTAATTGACATCTCAAGACAACACTAGCCAAAGACACAAACATTGACAACACTCTCACAAGGTTCCAAGAATCAAAATCACCCATAGATTTATGCTACCTAATTGCATGCAGACACACAAGCGGGCGCTACCTAAATTCTGGCAGAAAACGAATTGTGCAGAGTTATTTTACCAGTTTTGAGTCATTAACTTGAAACTTGGATTATGAACAAATGGGAAGGAAGTTTTGAAACCTAGAGGAGATTTTTGTTCATCACATACCAAATAACAAAAACCTATCTCATTTTTTCAAAATGTGCTATGGTCAGATATTTATTTGACATAGAAGTGGTGCTACAGAACGTGTTGCTTAAACTCTGTTTTAAGACTATTGAATTGACATTTTTGACCAGTTGACTTCTAGGAGGATTCACGGGTGAAATAAGATGAATTTTAAAAATCCAAAGGACATAATTGTCAATCACATACCCAAGAACACTAACCTCTTTCATTTTTCACACATGTGTCATGGATTGGGAGATTCGAAAGAATCTTTGAGCCCTATGTTTTCAATTTTCGTGTTTTCCTGTTCGAGACATGTTTTTGTGACACCTATTGCGGCCAGATGGAGATGAATTTAACAAAACTGAGAGAGGTTTTTCTTTATAATGAGATTATCTAAAAAAACCGTTCTCATATTTTACACAACTATTGTATTTTGAGAATTACAAGTGGCATTTTGAAGCCTAGTTTTCAGAATTTCGCCTCCTGAAAAGTAGGAAATCAGTTAAAATGTGTCATTCTTTGTTTGTAATTGTTTCTATTTTGGGAAAGGGGTTGGAGTTTATCAACTTTTGTTGTTTTTTATCAACTCTTTCATGATTTTCCCTTCACATGTCAAGAGGATTATTTTCTATTTTTTTTATTCTTATGATCATCAACCTACCTTCATATATCCAACCTTAGAAGAGGAAATCTTGCAGCCTTGTGTTGTTGATGTTGATCCTAAATCCTCATTACAACATGTTCCTAAAAATGATTTATGCATTCCAATTCCTCCTGATTCAGAGAATTCTTGTAACCTTGAGGAAAGTTTGTCACATACTTGTGTTGTTGATGTTGATCCCGTGTCTTTGCCTCAACCTATTTATAAATACGAGCTTTGCATTCAAATCCCTCCTGAACCTGATCACCCTTGTAACATTGAAGAGATTGAAATTGTTTCAAAGCCTTCAGAGGTATCATCACATTCTGATATTACCATTGAACCTTGCTATCTGTTGGTTGCATCTCATACTCAACCCACTACTATTCAAAGTAGGATCTGAGATAATATTTTTAAACCTTTAAGGCTGCCACCTTACCTTCATCCTTATCCTCTTAGTTTTCTTGAGTATCTTCCCTGGTTCCTTGGAGGGGATCATGTTATAGCTGAGAGGAATTTGGAAGCCTTTGAGAAATTTATTGAATAGTTTGAGATAGTGCATGATGATGTTAACATGAGGTTATTCTCCAATTCTTTATTTGGAGATGCTGCTATATGGTTTAGGAGTTTGAAGGCTCATTCCATTGGTTCGTGGATCAAACTATCTGATGTTTTTCTAAAGAATTGGGGAGAGAATAAGTCTTTTGACCAATACCTAACCGAGTTTCATGATTTGAGGAGAGGAGAGGAAGAAACTATGGTTGTCTTCAACTAGAGATTTTATAATCTTTATCATAACATGTCATCAGAGATCCGATATTCCGAGGCTGCTGCCATGTTATACTATGTAAGGGATCAACATTTTGAGCTTGTCCTTCTCCTGAGAGAAAGAAAATCTTCATCCTTAGCATGCTTATTTGAAGATGCCAGAGAAGTTGAGGAGAATATTTGTGCTAGCAGGAGGATCCGAGATCGAGTTTGTTCTGAAAATTTGCATGCATGTGAGCAAGCAAATTGTCATTCCATTTCATATTTTGAACAAGAAGACAGTGAGTATGCAGAAAATATGGAACAATATCAAGAATATGAGTATGAGTTAGATTTGAAATCAGATTCTTCAGTATCTTCAGATTTTCCTATGGACAAGTATGCATGTCAAGTTGATGATCAATTTTCAGGCCTTTGTGAGCATGAAGTAATTGATGATCATATTGATAATTGCATATTTCTTGTTGATCATTATCAATATGATTTAAACAGTATTTTATCATCATTTGTTGATCATTATTCTGAAGAAAAAATTGTTAATATTGATGATCAAAATCTGATCACAAGAAAACTAGAGGGTTATCAGTTTTCAAACAAAGAGGTGGTCATGAATAAGCAGTTGATTTATGTGAATCAATATGTTTATGATTTCGGTTTCAAAGATCTAGTTGCAGTCTTATTGGATTCATACATTTCATATCACCCGAAAGATTCAGATTTCATTTACTCATCAACACTTCCGGGTGAGTATTGTTTTATGAATGATTATCTATCACTAGTGATATGTTTATGTTATTATCTATTGATAAGCAATAGAGACAAGACTATTTCAGTTTTGAAATCACTTGAATGGCTATTATGGAAGTCTTCCTTTACCTGATCAGGGTGCAAATATGGTTAGAGTAGAGTAGTGTAGGAAATAAGCTCGTTGCCCGAGCATTTCTTTTTCCTTCAGTTTGAGGAAATAACAGTCAGTTTGTGTGAATAAAGGCATGCCTTGAGAATTTTTTAGAGAATGGTTGAATGTTGACTCCATAGCCCAATGGACTAGAAACAATACAAAATTGTGGATATTTGCAGAGTAAGTTGCAGAGGTTAAAGGTATGGAGCAACCCAATAGATAAGGCATTGAAACTACAAGAGTTCTTAGAGCCTCACAGGGAGGACTCTATCCCCCATGAAGCCTATGTTAGCCCAATATTGGTTTATGCCTCAGATTTTCATAAGTCCTTCATTATTCATTTTGGAAAATGAATATAATGGGGGGAAATTAAATTTATATTGGGTTATGCCCAATCTCCAAGTTCAAGCATTAATTGACATCTCAAGACAACACTAGCCAAAGACACAAGCATTGACAACACTCTCACAAGGTTCCAAGAATCAAAATCACTCATGGATTTATGCTACCTAATCTCATGCAGACACACAGGCGGGCGCTACCTAAATTCTGGCAGAAAACGAATTGTGCAGGGTTATTTTACCAGTTTTGAGTCATTAACTTGAAACTTGGATTATGAACAAATGGGAAGGATTTTTTGAAAAATGGAGGAGGTTTTTGTTCATAAAATACCAAATAACAAAAATCTCTATCAGTTTTTCAAAATGTACTACGGTCAGAGAGTTATTTTACATATAAGTGGTGCTATGGAACGTGTTTCTTAAACTCTGTTTTAAGACTATTAAACTGACATTTTTGACCAGTTGACTTCTAGGAGGATTTACAGGTGAAATAAGATGAATTTTAAAAATCCAAAGGAGATTTTGTCAATCACAGACCCAGGAACATTAACCTCTTTCATTTTTCACACAGGTGTCATGGATTGGGAGATTCGAAAGAATCTTTGAGCCTTATGTTTTCAGTTTTTGTGTTTTCCTGTTCAAGACATGTTTTTGTGACACCTATTGCGGCCAGATGGAGATGAATTTAAAAAAACTGAGAGAGATTTTTCTTCACAATGCGCTTATATAAAAAAACCGTTCTCATATGTTACACATATATTGTAGTTTGAGAATTACAAGTGGCATTTTGAAGCCTAGTTTTCAAAATTTCGCCTCCTGAAAAGCAGGAAATCAGTTAAAATGTGTCATTCTTTGTTTGTAACTGTTTCTATTTTGGGAAAGGGGTTGGAGTTTGAATTGGTGAGCTAGAAAGGACATATGGTGCTATATATTTCATGGTACAAGAGTATATTAGGGTTGGAATGGTTGAGCTGAGGCTCCCAGTTGTAATGTTTTGATCAAATTACTGTGAGCTGGCTATGTACTGGATTTAAGACATTTTGGTTAATAGAAATCAACTCCTCTTTCAGCTTATTTTCTTTTGATGTTAAATGTTCATTATTTGAATGATTCACATGAATGGTTGTGGTGATATTATGATGGATGTTTGATCGTTATATTATCATGATGTTTATTTAGCTTCCTTAGTTTCTGAACTCAAGAAGATCTTGTGTTAAGAATCTTTCTTCCTTAGGCTTTCTGTAAACTTGATGTTTACAACAGCCCCTACATTCCTCTCATTGAAGTCTTCCCTCTATTAATACTCATGCCCAATTACTGATTGAAGTTAGCCAAGACCTTGATTGCTGGTGCATGCTAGCCCTGTTTTCTAAGTTGGAACATTATTATTTTGAGTCTTATCCATTTGACCTGTTAAAAACTCATTTACATTTACAAATATTTTGATGTTAACAAGCTCACCTGATTACAGTCTAGGGTGAATTTTGGAGTGATAACATATGGGAAGAATGGGTTGAAGGCCCAAGGGATTGTTTTTGGATAAAAATATAAAAGCCTAAATATAGACCTTCCAAATTCTTCACCAAGGGATCCCCGAGAAATCAATGAAAAACTTCTCTATAAGAAAACGGGGACCTACCAAACTAAATGATAGTGAATTCTTAAGGGGTTAGTTAGAGGATGGGAGGTCTCATCATAGGTCTACCTATCATGATCATGGGAATTTAGTAGCATGACATTTCCATCATCTGGTCACCAAGCCAGGGTAGTGGATCTCAGTTACACAACTGAGAGAAAGGGGGTCTCATCATGAGCCAACCTTCTCATTTCCATGAGGTATTTGTGAATGAAATTTTCATTATCTGGACACGAAGCCAATACAATGGCCTTCAAATCGTTCCTTAAAACATGAAAGAAATAACGAATGGCAAGAAGATGGACTTGGAAAATTTTCATCACAAACGAAGGTGCCACACACCCTCTACAAAGGCACCCATAAATGAGATAATATGATCCCTTGTATGTCATGAAACTCGTCGAACTATGAAGTCTAAACCCCTTCCACCTCATCATCCACTACATGAACTTGAAAGGCCATCCTTGGGAGCATCCCCTACTTGAGGGCTTTGGTCTACCCAATAGGACTTTTATGAAACCCCTCCCATACCTAAACTTGGTAAATTATATAGGGTTTTTGAGCATTTGTTTAATTTCATGAGGTAGTTTTGATGCACATGTTTAGGTGTATTGCATATTAGATGTGTTTTACACTTGTCATGATATCTTTGACTTGATATATTTGGAGGATGTACCCTTTTGTTTTGCAGGACCTTGCTTGGTGGCCAATTTTGGGAGAACAAGCCTATCTTGGAATTCCATGGGGAAAGGAGCCCACAGGTTGGATGTTGTAGGACCGCACACTTGATCACAAAGACGTGCCTTTGGAGGCTTTCATGGCATCATGAAGGATATTATCCATCCCCTAGTACCCAAACAACTTTCCTAGGAGAGGATAATGACACTTTTGGAGGCTTGACATCATGCTTGAGGGGGTGTGGTGGTGATGGAGTTATTGCAAATTTGAACTTGGCATTTTTTGACCGAAGGAAGTATGGATTGACCCTAGCACATGATGAGGAGGCTCAAGGAGCCCCAATGACCTCCATTCTCTTCTCCAACGACTTGTTCAAGGTGTCATAACGTCCCCTAAAGGGGTGACATCATCTCGTTTTTAGGGTTTCTATTGTGTTAAAGTGAAAATTAAATATTATTATTTGATGTAAGGGGTAACATAAGGGTTGTTGATCTTATTTTTTACCTTGCTAAGTGCACAAACTATGTTTTAAGGTTTTTGTATAAATAGAGATCATGTGAATCTCATTTCATAACATAAATCTCCCATTTGGAGAAGTACTTGGCTGAAATTTCCACTACCCTTGGAGATTTTCTCTCTCTTTTGCATTTTTTCATGGTGTGATTTTCTATTGGTGGAAGGAAGTGGTGCGCTACCTCCTATGGAGCATTTATCTTACATATTGGTGGATAATGCTTGGTAAAGTAGAAGTTTATCTTGTTGATTCTTACTCTAGTTGAAGGGTTTCATCTTGTTATTGTCTCTTTTTCTTAGTTGCAAGGTTAACTAGTTGAATTTATTAGGGAGTATAAGTGCATACAACCCCACTGAGCTCATCAATTTTTGTCTTGGAAATTATTTGTTACTTAAGGAAGTGCTAGGAGAAGTAAAAGGGCTCACACCCTTCTAGCACTTTTCTAGTTAGCTTTAAATTCCTTGGTGAGTAAGAGGGTTTACACCCCCAAGTAAGTAGTATAATTAACTCACTCTTTGAATCCATAACCCAATAGTCAAGACACTAATCATTTATGTTTTTGCATTGGAGAAATAAAATAGTGCATTGGGAAACATGATTTTTGGTCATTTCAACTTTCTGCAATTTGGGTTTTGTTACCCATGCTTAAAGAACCTCTTAGCCACTAGGGAATCACCTCTAAAGGGTTATTTCTTGCTTCTATTATAAATATCCATATACAGCCATTAGGGCTGCAGAAACCCTAATCAAACTTCTCAAATAAATCTTGAATCAACCACTGAAAGTTGCCTAAATTTTTCCCACATAAACTACTAGGCCTAGCAAATGTTTTGGTAGAATTTGGGGAAGTTTTAGTGGTTGATATTATTGTTGTAATAACTTGTTTGTTACAGCCATAAGGATAAAAAATATTTCAGAAACTATCATTTGTTACAACCTTCTTTCATTGCTAAAGTCTAATGCCATCTTACTTGGTTTGATCTAGTTGTTCCTAAGTTTATCTCCTGCTCTTTCAACCAGACTTTTAGCAACTTGTTTGCATCATTCATTATCATTTTAATTGATAATATATATTGTTACTAACTTCTGCAATTAGGGACATCAATCTTAACTTTCTTTTCCATCATATACATGGGCTTGTATCGTTGTCTTTCTTGTGTCTCGAGAAGGTACAATCGACATTTGCAAGGTCTACTACTTCTTGGAAACTCTTGGCTACCATCAAGACCTTACTCAATCCCTTATCCACACATAGAAACTTAAATTATAGGATAATTTTCTCATACATCACACTTTCCATCTCATTCCACCCTAGGGTCATCGAGATTCCCCCCTTGAGGTGACCATTTCACCTCTAAAGTGACGGGAATGCCTACCTAAGGTGACAGTGGGTAGGTGCTCTCTTACTTGTCACCATTTGGTGGTTGGGTTTAGATTTTCCCAACCTACAACTTGTTTGATAATGAACATAAAGGGTTGGTTGACACCCCTATTGAATATTCATTCTTTCCTCATGAGATATATGTTCCCAGATGGATTTTTTTCCCCTTGTAGAGGGGGTGAAGGATTTGGAGCCTTCTTCAAAAATTCAATAAAGGATTTTGGAGGTTAATATTGAACCCATGGTTTAACCTAAAATTCCTCTTCCTAAGTTGAATCTCCTTCTTCCTCCTATGATTCTTCCACTTCCTCATTTTCCTCCTCCGATGCTTTGATATCTTCTTTACTTTTGTCATATTCCTCCAACTATTATTCTTTTGCAGTGAATGTTGGATCCTTAGAAGATGGATACAAGTCACTATTAGATTGAACTGATTTTGGATTTGGATCCATTGCTTGCTCCTTTTTAACCCTCTTCTCCATATTTTATGAATTTTCTTTTTCCTCTAATTTTGCAAGAACTTCATGTTTGTTAATTCTTGATTAAGGTGCAGCTTCTTGAGTTGAATTTGGATTGGATGGAAATTTTCATTGAAAACACCTTTTCTTATTCAAAACCATCTTGAGCTTAGGTTCCATCCTAGGTTTCTTCTTTGATTGTTTCTTTGGGGAGGTATTCTCTATTTGAATTTTTTGTTTCTTGCACCTTTTTGAAACTTGTTTAAAAGGTTATTGCTTAGGACTATTCCGAGGAGGAATATGATTAGAAGATGGATGATTTTATTTTTTTCTCTTGGACAATTTTTAGTGAAGTGGCCATATTCATGAAATGAGTTATACTTGAAGGGAATTTGCTCATAGTCAAAGGCTTGAATATGACTCTATCCCTCCAAATTGAGTTGCATCCCCTACGACAATCCCTTTTCAAAATCTACTTCCAATATTCATTCCTGCCTCATGAGCTATCTATTCCCGATTGGATTTTCTGCCCCTCGTAAGGGGGGGGGTGAAGGATTTGGAGCCTTCTTCATAACTTCAATAAATGATTTTGGAGGTTGAGATTGAGATTGAACACATGGTTTAACCTAAAATTCCTCTTGTTGAACCGAATCCCCTTCTTCTTTCCATGATTCTTCTACTTCCTTATTTTCCTCTTATACTTCTATATCTTGTTTGTTTTCTCATTTGCATCCAAATTTTATTATTTTGCATTGATTGCTAGATCCTCATAGGATGGATCCAAGCCACTATTATATTGAACTAATTTTGGATTTGGGTCCACTGCTTGCTCCTTTTCAACCTTCTTCTCCATATTTTCCATATTTTCCTTTTCCTCTAAGTTTCCAAGAACTTCATATTTGTTAATTCTTGATGAAGTTCAACCTTCTTGAGTTGACTTTGGATTGGATGGTGATTTTCGTTGAAAATAACTTTTCATGTTTGAAACCATTTTGAGCTCAGGTTCCATCTTAGGTTGCTTATTTGATTGTTTCTTTGGGGAGGTATGCTCTATTTGAATTTGTTGTTTCTTGCACCTTCTTGAAACTTGTTTAAAAGTTTCTTTCTTAGGATTATTCCAAGGAATATGATTAGAAGATGGATGAGTTTGTTTTTCTCTTGGAATTTTTTTAATGAGGTGGCCATATTCATGAGATGATTTACACTTAAAGGGAATTTTCTCATATTCAAGGGCTTGAATATGACTCCAACCCTCCAAATTGAGTTGAATCACCTCTAGCATGCCCTTTTCAAAATCTACTTCCACACAAATCTTGTCACATGTGCAAGTATTCCATTTTGGTTCAACATTAGTAATATAATGGCCCAACTTATTTCCAATAGCTTTGAAAGAATCATTCCCCCATAAAATAATGGATAGATGCAATGGTATGATCCAAATGGGAGCAAAAGAGATTCCCATATTTGGATCAAAATTAAGATTCTAGTGGGAAATGAGCATTCCCAAAGTGTCGATGAAGTAGGATCCTGATATAAATATCATATCTCTCTCTTCTTTGCTTTCAAATATGAATACAAATAAACCCTTGCCACAATAAATCATAATAATACTTCTCGAAACATTCCATTTCCGATCGACCCATTTTTCAACTACTCGAGAACTAGGCTATAGGCCAGTAATCTTACCTACTAAACCTCTCTCATGCAGAATAATAGATTTTTTTTTTTCCTCAAAGGACCTCATGTCTAGATTGGGAATAGATTCAATGTTACTAAAAAAACCTGAATTTCTCATAATGTTTCTCACCAATGGATATAGAATATCTAATCAAAGAAATAAAGGCTTATTCTTTTGAAGTGGAAGTCCCACCCATGATGAAGCTAAGGAAAATGTAGCACATGCCCGATGGTCAGATAAAATTGGACCAATGAGCATCCAACTTGATTTTAAGGAGATGATTGACAAGGGAATACCTGCAGACATCCAATACTCGTTCAACTGGATCATACAAATAAGGTGGCAGTGAGATGCAGGTAGTGGCTAACATAAAATCTAGCTGCTCAGATGACACCTATAAAATTGTGTGCAAGCTCCCATTTCCAGTCCTCAGAGTGTGTAATACCTTCATTAACAATAAAAGTATGTTAGTGTCTCACACATTTTCTAATCACAATGATTTCATAATTTGGGTGACAAAATGAAGGTTATGACAATTAAATCTAAAAACATCACCTACAATACTTTCATATACGACAACAACATCTTGGAGGAATCCCCTTCATACAAATATATTAGAATTGATATTCATCATAGGCTTAATTGGAACTATAACATTGAGAAAATAATAAATGGGGGGTGGAATGCTTATTGTGGGCTTGAAAACAATTGTAAATCAGTGGACCTTTGGCTATGCGATAAGAAAAAAATCCTCTTTGAGACTCTCATCACTGATGTTATCTTATATGAATGTGAATTTTGGGGATGTGGTACCTCTATATAATCTTAGAGAAAAATAGAGCAGATACAAAATAATTTTATAACTTATAATCTTAAAAGTAAAGACAACACACCCTATCTTATCCTCCTCATAAAAGCGATCCTTTCCCCCATTTGAGATCACAACTATGATTAGGTACCTAATTTACAAGAACAAGATAAACAACATGGATGATAAGAGGCTCCCAAAATTTTCTTCAAATTCCAGTCAAAACCACTTGCAACTCAAGAAGGGATGACATAAAGATGCCAAGTCTTTGCTAAATTGTTAGGGAATAAATAAATAAGTCATTTTGCAGAATATCGATAATATTAAAAATACTAATACATATAAATTTAATGAGAATATGTAGTGCAATAAAGAATTAGAGGATAAAATAATATAAAGATACTATAAGGAGGTGGTCAACCCTAATCTAGAAGATCAAAAGTATGTCTTTGTTTTGACTAAAATAAAGGAGAAAATGCACATTTCTAAAATAAGAACAAACTCTCATGAGTTGCATAGTGAAACTAGGAATTAAACAATTCCCAAAATTTTGTGGGTTGAAACAATCCGTCATCTTTGTGAAACTAAGAGGGTTGAAGATGAAAAACACACTACAAGGAGAACACCTTCTTGCAGAGGTTTTTATGGAACATCCCTGAAAAATTTATCCCTTAGATTTTTATAGTGGAGGTTGTTAGCGAAGACAGGTCGCTGGAGGTTTTTGCAGAGGTTTTTTTTTTTCCAGTGTGCCTTTAAAGTATATATGCATCAGTGTGCACCTACACATACCTCATTGGTGCTTAAATGTTCAAAAGCATCATCTATGTTGTTATACCATAATTTTCTACACCATTTGCATTGTGAGATGGCCTAACCCTTGTCCCTGACTTGCAACTTGAAATCCCAAGTTCCCTCATCAAGATCACTTAAGAAAAAAAGTTTTTATTTATATCTGCATGTTTCCTTGGTGAAATATGCCGACATCCATGCCTTGCTAGTGTAATACCCATGGATTCCCTCAAAAAATGTGAAAAATAAAATAATTCCACATTTTTAGCAGGGTTTTCGGTTGGTATTTTTCCCAACCTCCCTAAGCCCGTACCAAATGGAATTCAACCTCCTCAACCTCTTGAGGAGGGTATAAAATCACCTTTGGGGGCATGGATGAGGAGGACAACCTAGGTGGAAGGTTGTTCTGAAGAAATTGCAAGTCTCCCTATTCCCCTTCATCCTCTGAGTAGCATCCCTATAACTTTGAACCCTTGTTCCAACTTTCCTTCCTTTTCACTATATGGTCATAAGGTGTGTTCATATTTGTATTGGACCATCCAAGGAAGGGAAATCATGTTCAGTGATGCTTGAAGGACCTTTTGGAGGAAATTGGGTAGTTGGATTCAAGGCAATGTCGTCGGTTGGAGTTAGGTCATAACTACTTCTTTTACCATTGTTAATAAAGAGTTATCTTTTCCCCATACTTGTGTAGTATTGATTCAATATGTTTATGTACGTTTAATCATTCTCCATATTTGAATCTATCTATCAATTTCTTGTATGATTTTATGCTATAAATACCTTTTGTAGCACTTTCTTGATATTCTCTTGCAGGTTAGTTCGAGCAAGAGTCAAGAGAAGTACCAAGGTTGAGGGAGAGGAAAAACACCAACTGTAAGGGTACAAGGTATGAAAATTTATTCCCTCTCTAATTAAAGTAGTTATTTCATTACAAGTTTTGTGTGTGTGGGTTAGGGTTCTGTCTTTCACTTGGTCAATATCTGTTGTGACATGACCCAAAGTCACGAGGGAAAAATCCCATAATAGAATTGGCAACCATACTTGGGACCTTCTCCTAGTTTGGCCAATTTTAGGGTTTATCTGGTTTTCTTAGGTTTTTGCATTGTTTCCTATTGCTAGACTTTATTTTCAGATGTTTCATCATTTAGATACTTTTCCGAAAGTTTTTTCAAGCCCCTCTTCTAGGTTGATATTTATCTTTCAAGTATAACTAACTTATATGTGCTTTGTCATTCTGTAAGGTGCGAACATCCACGTTTTTCACTTCTATGACTCGTGGATATCCGCGTGGTGTAGTTAACACAGTTGCAGACATGTGTACTTGGCTTGAAATTTTAAGTCTTTTTGCTCAGAGTTGGTTGGTCTAGTTTATTTTTTCAATATTTATTGAGCCCCCAAAGTCTATTGATGCTCTGGATTGTTGGTTAAAGTCTGTGAAAAATCTTTCTTTGTTTAAAAAGGTCTTGATTTCTTGTAAGCTAGTCTTTGAGTTTTAGGGTGGTTAAGGTCAGTTGAAGGATTAGTTGTATATCTGGTCTGTTTTCCAGATTGATTTATTTTCTAGCGGTTAGATATTTTTCCTTTCTAATCGTTTTCCTTTCTCCTCACTTTTTTAAAAAGAAAAATAAATTTTTCCTTGTTAGTTGCATTTTCATTTCTTTTTAACGAAAAAACAAAAAATAGCTTGGTTGCTAGTTTTATTTCCTTGTTTCCTTTGCCTTTAAATTTATCAAGAAAATAAATTATTTGCTAGTACTCGGGTTTGCATGCTTTCTGATTGTTTTGATAGGTAGTTACTTCGGTTAAAGTTAGCCTTATTCCAAAGAAAATAAGTTTAGTGTGTCAAGTTATTTCTCCCTATTTTGCATGATTGTTTACAAAGCATCTTAGAATTGCAGTGCATGGTAGTTTAAATATCTTGCATACATCCAAACGTATATTACTTTCAGTTGCAAAATTACAAAAGAAAAGAGCTTGTTTTTCTGAAGCATTGATTAACACTTCTTATTTTCAATGAAGAAACGTCATTTCGATTTTACTTTATGTTCTTAAAGTGTTTTCTCTAAGTCCGTCAAAACATCACATAAGTTTCATCCATACCTTTTGAGTAGCGAAAATCCCCATAAAATGAACGCTTAATAAAATTTATTAGAAACTTTCATTTTGTAGGGTGAACAGATTAGTTACAGGCTAGGGGCTTGGTTTAGGGTGGAGAGTAAATTTCTCCATGGCCATAAAACAAACGTAGGATTTTGAGAAAGGGAGGAGAGCCTAAATCCAACTATTGTATAAGCATATCCAGGAGCCTGCTCTAACACAGAAGCTAAAAACAAGGTCGTGTGAAGGAGAGCTGAGGAGAGACCCCTCTGGATCTTAACTAAGCATAGCAGAGAGATCGTATATTGGGGGTTTCGTTAGTACCCATACCTCTATGAGAGGTGGTGATTTTCAGGCTTTGGGGTTAGCTACCTTTCCCATACATTCGATCCTGACTGTCAATTGTGCCCCTTGGACATTGACTGCGAGTTGGTGACCTTAGTGGCCATTCCTATGGATATCAGAGGTGACTACAATGGTTTTTCATGGTACCTTGGATGAATTTCACATCACACTTTTTAGTATTGTTGGAGGGTGCCCCGCGAAGTGTGGGTACTTGCACCAAATAAGGTTGGTTAGTGGAGGTAGAGATAATTGTTTCTCATTCCTTCATTCATCTGTCCAAGGGAATTAATAAACCTCTGCCTCTGTCTAGAAGGTCCTTACCATACCTTGTGACTGTTGCGATCTCGGGATCTAATCCACCTAAGTCGAGATATTTACAAGGTCTTTTCTGTTTATTTTTTTCATTTAGGATTTTCTAGTGGTGTGCTTAAATGATTATAGACTTGCTTAGGTAGGCGTGTACATGGTCTCTCGAGAGTTGACAACTCAAAATGGTTGACCAACCACCTCATAGATTGAGGAGAATTCAAGGTCCTTCTCCTGAAAAGGAAATTAGAAACAATTCTCCCCCACCTCCACTAAAGCGTCGTCTTGATCAATTCAATGTTTTTGTGTCAATTGTTCCAATCGAGATCACAAATATGGAGCCCACAAATATTAATGCTTCGGAACCAAAGGTTGTAACGATTGAAGATCTCAGAGCTCATTACCTGTTGTGCAATTTCCTCCTCCTAGATTGGACTTTACTAATAGTATTCCTCTTAATTGGTCCACTATGGACGAAACTTCGCAGGTGTCTGGGTCGGGAGTCCCTACAAACCCACTTTGACAATAGTCACCAGTGGGATATTTCCACATAGTGTGTCCAACATAATGACTAGTGTGGTTAATTCCACCATAGTCGCTCCAATCAAAAACACTGCTCTGTTGGTCGTTGGTTATGGTCCTTCCATGAGTGGAGCCATGTCATTGTCATCGACGTCAAATTCTTTTTCATTCGCTATGTCGTTAATGGGCATCATCAATGCCTTGGCTAGTTCCTAGTCAACATCCCAAGTTTCTAACACTGGTGTAGGGAGTTCTTCAATTCCCTACCAAGTGATCCCTTGCGGTGGAGGTCACATCCCTCCAACATTTCCATCTGTTGGGAGTGAGGCTTTCCTAGCTTGGGGTCCTTACCCCTTCGGAGGTTGGGAAGTTTCTATGGGTTTCACTAGGATGCCTTCAACTTCCATTCCATTCACATTATACAGTGAATTCACGAGTAACCCTTTCACCGTATATGCAATTTCGGTAGGGGGAAACCCCTTCCAAGCTTAGTGGAATCTCATGCAAGGGTCCTTCCCTTTGCAAGGGTTGTCATCAAGGGGAAACCCATTTCTTGGTCATTATAACCCCATGCAAGGGATAGTTCCTTCGCAAATTGTTCTGGCACGGGGAAACCCTATTATTCCATCCATGAATCAGATGGGTAGAGGTTATACTCCGTTTAAATAGAGCTTACAATGTTTTACCCAATGATTTGGTCCTTCAAAAAAATCTTACTAGAAACATGGTGCCAGTTACAATCCAGGACCCTCTTTTCAAGCTACTAATCAGTCGATGATGTAGCCCGAGATACCTTTTCTGGAAACTCTCCATTTTCCATATTTATCCAAGTTGATGAACGTGATTCGTCGCAGCTCAAGTTGGCATGTGGTTCCCACCAAACTACCATCGTACATCCTGAAGTTCGAAGGGAAAAGTGGTGAAGATCCAGACGATCACGTAACAATGTTTCACTTATGGTGCTTGTCCAACTCTTTAAATGATGACTCGATCCGGTTACATTTATTCTAGTGTACCCTCATTAGGGTCGTCGTGAAATGGTATATGGAACTGGAAAGGTTTAATTAAATGATGTTTGGTGACCTTGCCATGGTTTTTCTCAACCACTTCCAACTCCCTGTCTGGTATGATGTCGGTACAGAGCATTTGGCCAACTTTGAACAAGACAATGCTACGCACATTTCCAATCATATTCATGAATGGAGGATACAAAATAGCTTAATTAAATCCACAGTTCCTCCATAATTTCTCTTAGAATGGTTCTTGAAGTATTTCATTCCTTACATTCTAAGAATGTACCACTTCATGAGTGTTTTCGGAAGAGAAGGAA
Organism: Picea abies; assembly: GCA_900067695.1. Taxonomy (NCBI): domain Eukaryota; kingdom Viridiplantae; phylum Streptophyta; class Pinopsida; order Pinales; family Pinaceae; genus Picea; species Picea abies. The sequence continues at coordinate 20,862 of CBVK0100154954.1, forward strand.
ATATTTAGGGTACAACAATTGGAATTTATTTACTCTCAATCTGGAATGCTCTACGAGATTATTCCTAACACACCTTGGTCAACCCTCGACTTAGTGAACTAAAGTCAGTACCACATGCTTATGGCATTGTTTGTTCCTCTCAAATCAAAGTTGTAGATCTGGTTTGTAACTAGATGTAGCAGTTTTCAATTCAAAAAATTGTGGTTGGTCCAGACTTTAGAATAAACACCCCCACAACACAGTCCTCAAATGTACACATTATGCAGTCGAAGACTCAGAAGGGTCCTCAGAAACCCGCAAAGAAAAAGAAAGGAAAAGTCAAGAAGGGTAGTGGGGGCAACAACAAAAATCATTATAAGAATGACGAAGGGGAAAACAGTGAAAATAGAAAAGTGAAGTTCCCATGCAATCTTTGTGGGGATGATCACCTTACTCATCAATGTTTGAAGATGGAAGAGCCCCAATGCTTGATAAAGTTGAAACAACAACAACAACCTGTTGTATTGAAAAATCTATTTCCACAAGGACAAAACATGCAGGTTGGCTCTTCCACTTCCAATCTGCAAGGGTGCACTCCTGGTGCACCTTTGTCGAACAGATCGTTCTAGTTCGTTAACATGGTCAGTTCTTTGAAGTTAAAAGAGGAGGAGGTATATTTTTCAACCATGTCTCATGATTATAGTAATCCAGAGTCGACAACGAAAGACAAAGAGACTTTAAATCCTTAGGGACCTCTTCACATAGAGAGACCTTAGAAATAAATGATGACGTGCATATCGAAAGGTGTGTACAAAAGAGAATCTCACAACCCTAATGCCAGAGCCGCACCCAACTACTCTATTGTTGAGTATTTAGCTCAAACATTGTGTGTGATGTCTACTCTTGAGGTTCTTTAGAGTTTCCCCATGCAACGCACCACATTGTTATCATAGATCAGAGCGTTAGATTCTTCCAGCCCACTCATTATGAAGTTTGACACTATTGTTGTGAAACCTCATCTTCCTTATCATGTAGCCTTCTATATTGATGTCATTTACACAAAATGCATCATCAGGAGGACCATTGTTGATGAGGGAAATCCTATGTGCATCATGTCTTTGTCCTGATGGAAAGATATTAGCTCTCCAAAACTTGCACCTTCTCTGAATTTGTTGACCACATTTGATGAGCGATTGTTTAGGCGACACAAGGTTATTTCCTCTTTTCCAGTCCAATTAGGAGGCACATGTGTTTCCATTTCTATAGAATTAGTCGACGCACTGCTCGACTATAACTTTTTATTGGGAAAGAGACTGGATTTGGACTTACGCGATGACAATTCTTGTCTCATCGATATTTCAAATTTTATTCTTTCCCCATGAGGGAATAATTGTGACTATCGATCAAGTGGCTTTTAATTGTTCTAGCTCCGTGGCAAATCAAGGATCCATATTTATATGGATTGATAACTCTCAGTCGGAAACTAAGAGCATTGATGTTGGAATGTATCCTTCACTAATGATTACTTTTGATTTTCCATCACCAGTTTCCTACATTCATGCCACCCCGGTCGATTACCAAAAGTCGAGTCCTCCATCTCCTCTTACAATATTTGTTTCTTTCAAATCATCGTATCTACGATACTCATGGGTTTTACCCCCGTCTTCTGATTCGGTTGAGGGTCGCATACATGTTGGGATGGCTATGCCACTGTTTGTAGCAGAAGTCGCTTATCAATCTATGCAACAAGCTACTACATACTCAGATCAAACTCTGTCATTGATAGAGGAGCATGATCTTTTTCTAGAGCCTATTTGGGCTCATAATTCTTCAAATTCCAAGGACTATATTGATACCATCTTGCCCTCAGACGACGGCAATGACTAGAGTTGAAAGGCCTTGGGAGGATATGCATCATAGATAGTACTTCCTCCCTAATATTAGTTATGTGGAAAATGGGGAATTCAATTCAACCATGATTACGAGAGTTGATCGGACGGTAAACACCTTGGCTAGGCATGGTGTCTATGCCAAAGGAAATATGGAGAATATATCAAAAATTGTTCCCATTAACATTTATAGGACCCTTGATGTTGTCAAAAATATCTTTAGTGGGGAAGAGTGATATCAAGATGAAATGCGTGAATACACGACACTTTTTAATAATTTTAGAGATGTTTTCAGTTGGTTGTATGAGGAAATGCTTGGCATAGATCCTCGAATAGTTCAACATGAGATTCAAAACTAGGAAAATGTGAAACCGGTTCGACAAAAGTTGTGACCAGTGAATCCAAGGAAAGCAACAACAATTAACAGTGAGGTGGAAAAACTAGTTAAAGTTGGCTTTATTTACCGAGTGCCTTTGACGGAATGGGTGTCCAATCCAGTTCCGATCGATAAGAAATAGGGCACAATTTGAATCTTATGGATTTCAAGGACTTGAATAAATCTTGTGCAAAATATAACTTCCTTACGGCATTCATCGATTAGATTCTCGATGAATGTGCAGGGAGCGATATTTTTTGGTTCATGGATGATTTTTCAAGGTATAACCAAATTGAAATTAGACCGGAAGACCAACATAAGACAACCTTCATTTTTCCTTGGGAAACCTTCTCTTACAAGAATATTCCCTTTGGCCTTAAAAACGTTGGAACCACTTTTTAGTGGGCCATGAGGTTTTCTTTCAATGAACTGAAACATATAGTGGAGGATTATTTGGATGATCTTAGGACTCACTCTCGCAAGATATCTCATCATCGGTTACACCTCCAACTAGTTTTCGAGAGATGTTGTTACTATCGAATTCGGTTAAATCTGCATAAATGTATTTTTTGTTTGAATTCAAGACATATTTTGGGTTTTATAGTTTCAACTAAAGGGATCATGGTTGACCCTTTGAAAGTGGAGGCAATTACTCAGTTGCCTCCCCCACACACAATTCACCAACTTCAAAATATACAAGGAAAGGTGAATTTCCTTTGGTGCTTTATACCTAACTATGCCAATATTACGAAAGGATTTATGTGTCTTTTGAAAAAAGGGGTTCCATTTCATTGGGACAAGGCAATAAAACGTTCTTTGGATGCATTAAAGAAAGCACTGGTTTCGAATTTGTTATTGAGTCCCCTAGATTATAATCAATATTTCCTGTTGTATTTGGCAGCAGTCAAATCGTCGATTGGAATGGTCTTAGTTCAAGAGGATGATGACCTCCAAGAGCATGTCATATACTACTTAAGTCAGGCTTTATTGGGTCCTAAACTGAAGTACTCTCACGTCAATAAATTGGACTTACCAACATTTCATGTTGTTCAATGGATTTGAAATTATATTTTGTTGTGTAAGACAACCGTCATCACCAACATTAGTCCTTTTCAGTATGTTTTGACTTGGTGAATAATTGGTGGGAAGTATAACAAGTGGATTGTTGTGCTTCAAGAATTAGATTTGGATTTTGCTTCTACCAAATCCAAGAAATATTTAGTCTTCACCGAATTGATGTCGAAGTTCCCATTAGAGAATGAGGGGAGTGAAGTAATTGACTCTTTCTTGGATGATCATATCTTCCTCATCTCTTCATTTGATCCTTGGTATGGAGAGATCCTTATATATCTCTGAACTCTGAAGTTCCCTCTGCATTTTTCACGCGATGAGTGACGACGGATTCCTCACCTAGCGAAGAACTACCTCATTATCACCGACACTTTGTATCAACGAGGCGTAGACTCAATTCTCCATATCTATCTCACTCATGAGGAAGCATGGGTCATTTTAAATGACTTCCATGGTGGATCATGTGTTGGTCACTTATCGGGTTTGGAAACAACTCAAAAGATTTTAAATGCTCGTTATTTCTGGCCTACGATCTTTAAGGATTGCATAGAAGCAATCAATAAATGTCATCCTTGTCAAATATTTACAAAGAATATGTGCGCACACCCTTCTCCTATGTTTCCCCTCATTGTTGTCGCCCCCTTCACCAAGTGGGGGGTATATTTCATGGCATGCCATCCAACCTCTTCTAGGGGGAATCAATACATTATAGTGGTTGTTGACTACTTTACAAAGTGGGTAGAAGCCATGTCGAAATTTGCTAATGATGGTGAAACCATAATGCTTTTCATTTTCAATCAAGTCATTGATAGGTTTGGGGTTCCAAGAGATATTTTCATCAACCATGAAAGTCACTTCTAGAACCGCACGATGTTTGAGTTAGCATCGAAACTGAGTTTTCTACATGACCACTTGTATCCTTACTATCCTCAGGCTAATGGTTAGATCAAAGTCATTACTAAATCCTTAAAAAATATATTGAAGAGGACGATTAACTCAACCGGGAAAAATTGACATTTGATTATATATCTGACATTGTGGGCTTACTGAACCTCAGTCAAAACTCTAACAAACTTATCGCCTTTTCAACGTGTTCATGGAATAGAAGTAGATTTTCCCATTGAATGTGAAATCCCTTCGCTTAAAATAGTTTTCAAACTCTTACACAATACAACACAACTTGAAGAATGCCTCGTTTATCTTGAACATATTGACAAGCAACGTTGAGATGTAGCTTTAGCAAATGAAGCACATAAGAAATGTGTCAAGTCTCAGTACGACAATTATGTCTGCCAACGGTTATTTTTTGAATGAGACCTTATGTTAGTCTACGACCAAGACAAGTATGCCCTGGGGGTAGGAAATTTTAACCCCATGTGGCATGGTCCTTACATCGTGCAATGGGTGTTGGAAAAAGGGTCTTATGAGTTAGTATATTATGAGGGAAATTTGTTATTGGAGCCCAAAAATGGGCTCTACCTTAAGAAGTATTATGCTTGAGCCTGATGGCTCGAGTATTATTTCTTTTGTAATTATTGTGTATTATTGTGTATAGCTTTGTGTAGGTTTCTTATTTTTTTCTTGCGTTTTTTACTATTGTACTTCTGCTATGTGGTATATGTCAGGGGATTAGTCAATTTATTTTGGATTCGTTGACGGTGCCAGTCATCACACTCATAACTTGGCTTTTTCTACCAGGGTGATTTATTTGCCCACTAACCAGCTAGTATTTGTCAGAGGTGTTCGTCTCGGGGAAACTAAAAATAATGTTGTTGAATACAACATTGTCATCATGCTTTTGCAAGACACTCTGTCACATGGAATTCAACACCTTCACATGTTCTTGGATTCTCAGTTGATTGTGTCGCATTTGAATGGTCTATATCGTATTCGTGATACAGTCTTGTTACGACGATTACTTAGGGTACGTCTTCTAGAATTATCATTTGAGTTTATTACCTATGAGCATATTCCTATGTGGGCTAATCTAGTTATTGATGCATATGCTAATTATGTTTTAGATTAGCATTTGTCACGATCATAACATAACCACACACATTTTACACATGTAAATATTTAATCACTTGCAAGTAGAATATAAAGATAACACACAAAGATATATATATATATATATATATATATATATATATATATAT
>CBVK0100154955.1:0-26327 GCA_900067695.1 Picea abies
GTTGAGTACTTTTTCTAAGGATTTTCTATGCTATATTGATATTTGTTTCTTAACATTATATAATAGGCATGTTTCACATTAATAATTACCTATATAAACAAAGTTTGGGACCTAGACCTTGCTTGAGTAGGACTTGGGACCATGACCTTGTCCACCTAAGCAAAGTAAATTTGGTTTATCATTTTTTCTCTCTAGGATAAACTATTGCAATAGTGTCAATGTTCACTAGAATTGATCATTGCAACAATGTATTTGTTGTTATATAGGATCAAGCATTGTAATAGTGTCTTATTTTGTTATCTAGGATAGATTATTTCAATAATGTCATCATTGTTGGTTTGGATAAATCTCCTAAGAACACAATATTAGACGATAACTAACTTAGTTATTATCTATCACAATAGTGTTGTTATTGTTAACAAACCTAGATTTATCTTTATATCCTAGGATTGATCAAGTGTCAAGAGGGATCAAATCCCCTGACATACAAAACTTTACCTGGGTTTTTTCACTCTAAAATAGGTTTTCATCTCAAATTATTTGATCCCTCTCCATGATTGATAGATTCTAGGTTAATATGCATCTAGGCTAGTTTATAATGTGAATTAGGCCCAACTTCACACGTTTTTTGTTTTTTTTTAACTACTATATTTGATCAATGTACATTGAATTCAATGTTATGTTACATTACACATCTCCTCCATATTGAACTATAAAAGGTGTCTCTATGATAACATAAGTTAAAATACATGTATATTTATACTTATAACTAGAATGGATAATTACTATTCTCTGGGTTGTCAATGGGGCCTTGCTAGATCGATGAAAATTGGGCATTTTTTTTATCTCCACTAGGATGCAATTACCCTAAGTGTATCATTTTCCCCTTTTGGACTAGCACACCTCTAAGGGGAATGTTTGAATAAGGAATTGCATAATGGTTGTTAAGTCACAAAAATTTCATACCCCATTAAGTGTGACATGGTCTTCCACCTCTTGATAGGTGATAGATTCAAAATTAGGCGAGATGCTTTATGGCATGAAAATAATGAAAAGGAGAAGTTAATCATGAATATACATTGTTTACATATCATGTCAATATAAATTTCTCCATTTTTTAGATGCGAGTGAGAGCCAATCAAACCATTCCATCAAGAGTCGATCGAGCATGAGGAGACTAGGGCACACACACTATGAGGAGACTAGGGAACGCATGTTGCGACTCGTGAGTTGGAGGGAACACACGTTGTGACTCGTGAGTTGGAGGGAACACTGGAGAAGGAAGGGCATTGGGAGATATACATTTCTCCATTTCATCGATGCGAGTGAGAGCCAATCAAACCATTTTGAGGAAACTTCATTTCTTTCAAGCAAGGGGAGACTAGGGCACGCTACAACTCATGAGTTGGAGGGAACGTTGGAGAAGGAAGGAGATATAGAAGGAATGGAATTGGGAGAGAGATATCACGAGAATGGTTACAAAGGAGAGAGAGATATCACAGAGGGAACTGTCCAGAAGAGAGAGCTTGAGGGAAGGGTTAGGAAGGAGACACAACTCACGGAGGGCACCGATAGAGAGAGCTTGATGAAAAGGCGACACAGTACAATGGTGAGTTGTTGAATTTCCAATATTTTCATATGAAAATCCCTAAAAATGTTGACATGTAATTTTAGGGAATAAAAATGCTAGTGGCTCCATATGTGCACAAAAATCCCCTCATGGGGTTCCTATAAAATTTGATTCTCTAACTGATATTTTCAACTAAATTTATGTATTATGGCTCCTATAACAAAAATGTATGATATATTGGCAATGTAGCTTTTCCTTTGAATTGTCACTTAGGTTATATAGTATGTTAAATGTTAAACCATGTGCTATGAACATTTTAGTAGGTTATCTTGTAGAGATATACCAATGAATTGAACCATTCAACTAGCTTAGGCTTAGTTTCCCTCTACATTTCTAGATACCCAAGAGTGACCATCATACAAACACATATTCGCAAAGAAAACCCAAATATAAAATGTCAAGAACCATAGTTGGTAGATCATTATTTGCATATTTCATTTTTACATGCTATTGTTGTGCATAGTGGAGAGTGGGTGAGAAGATATTTCTTGACCCTCACTTTAAATGTAATTTCCACTTTATGCAACAAAAAAAGTAATATGTTTAGTTTTCAAATATAAGAACACTAGATGATCCTATAGAAAAGAAACATGATAAAATTATGTTTGAAGTCCTTCCTCATCCTCCACAACTAACCGAACATCTCTCCCAAGTCCAAGTCCCATTAGCCAACATGTTCCTCTCCTTGAAAATATTCTCATAAGAGATAGAAGGAAAACATTTCTAAATACCCCATACCTCATTAAATAGTGGTTATAAAGTAAAATTCCTTAAAATAAATTCTTCTTCATCCATTTTAGTACTAGTAGAGAATCTCCAGAGACCTGTAAGTGGGCTACTCCATGTTCCAAATCCAAATTCAATACAATTTTTAAAGAGATGAGTTATAAGGAGTTATTGGAACCATTTCCCATTTCAAAATTAAAATTTATATAATGGGAGTTTGATAGGTGAATTACCCCTCATGTTCCTCCCCCTCCATCAAAGAAAGCTCAAGGCATACTCTTGCCAATATGTTTTGCCATTATTTATCTAGGATGTCAATTGCCTTTATTTGAGTGAAGGAGATGATGATATTTAAACCTTGAATGGCATATTCAAAAGGAAGAGTATCCCTATCCTAAGAAATATTTGCATTCCTATCCAACCATATTCCCCAAGTTATAATTAAAGGGAGATCTCTTGAGTTATTTGTGGCAGCATTTCCGCACCAATTCTTGAGGCCCTCCTTAATGGAATCCCTTGACAAAAAATTTCCCAAACCCATGATACCCTCAACTTCTAGCCAAACATATTTAGCAAAGGATTAATACATAATTAAATGGTAACTTGTTTCCTCACTTGACTTGCCTAAGCCACACCATCCAAGACCAAATGTGTTCCTTTTCTTGAGGATATCCCAAGGGAGTACTTTTTTCTAATAGGGAAAATCAACAAATAGTCGGGCACATACTCATGTGACATGTGGTCATGTTATCCGACTACTAACACTATAACCCCAAGCATGCATACTTGGCCCCTCACACGACACACAATGCTACTCAAGTTTTTTGAACTAGTGACTTCACATAACAATGTTCCTTAACGATGCACTCCATCACTGATTGTTCTACACCCCGAGGGATCCTAGGTGAGTACTTTATTATTTAGTAAATTACACATAAAAAAATTGTGACTTAGATATGAATTTCAACCACCATACCTTTTTCCACCACCATTGTGAAGGAGATTCATTCCCTCATGCAACCAAGTCCTAGCCTTCTCTAGGAACATAATCCCTTATTGAATTCAAAGACCAGACCATTGTATATTCCTTGTCCTTGATCCTTACAAAACTTGATTTGAGACTTCCAAGATATCTATCCCAAGTATCAACATCTTCGTCCTGAAAACTAGGTCCCTCTGGGTAAGCCAACCTTGGTGACAAATAGTATTTTTATTCAAGTTAGCTCTCCAAGAAAAATTATAAAATCCTCGAGACCCTAAAAACATTATGATATGATGTGGAAGAATGTAATTTTCACCACTACCTATCCATGGGTCCATCCCTCCTTGTATCTTTGTTCTTCTACCAACACACCATACAAGCTAGTTTTCAACTGAGGGGAAGGCTAAAACCATTGCTTTCTAGATGATGGATACATTGATAGAATTCTTGATAGAATTCCTTATCCAACCCTCCATTGAATCTGGAGAAATGTTTTTTTCTCTTACTACCTGAGCAAATCCTAGAGGTACAAATGGATGTCGTAAGAAGAGTGAAGACCCTCAAGTTATGAAGAAGCCAATTTCATAAAGATACCTTACTATAACAAGCCAATTAGGGAAGTATTGAACAATGTGTCAAGAATTAGGAAAGCCTTGTTGAACTCTTAAAGTTATTCAAGAGCATGTTTTGACATATCCATTGTCTGAAACAAAATAAGAAGTAAATGAAGGTATAACACAAGTTCTAATAAGGCTAAGTATGGAATTGATTTTGGATTCAAGAATGACCTAGATTGTAATATTTTTCATTAAACCTTGCTTAGAAGAGGAAGTTCAATGATTGGGTACCTTTGAGGGTCACAAACAACCTTTTCCATCTTAAATTCTTCCATGGTTTTCACAAATCTTACAATCTAGGCCATTCTATAAAGGAGAAGACTCACACCCCAAAGCATACCAAGATAACAATAATGGGATGCCAAGTATGATATGAATCAAGTAAACAAGGACCCCAATAAGTTTCTTACATACAATAGAATCAAGTATATTCTCCAAGCAAAACATGGGTTCCCTGAATATTTGCTTGCTAACTTATCTTCTCATTTTTTCGAGTGTTGGTACCACAAACTTATATTCGCATGATAACTTATCTTATTGTTTTAACGAGTGTAGGTACCACAAAATAGGTATCTATCAGATCTATCTTCCTCGAGTGATGATCAATATATACTCAAACATGTTTAAAGTGAGACGTGTTGTACTATATCTACCAGTTCTAAATCAACTAGATCTGAAAAGGTAAGGAAAATATTTTGTATACGCATGCAATTTTTTATTGCCAATGGAGGGTGATGTAATTATGATGTTGAGAGAATAGGTGACATTGAGTTTCCCTTGAGGTATAGACATCTAGTGCAATTATGGGTGCCTAAGGAGCTACCTAAAGTGGACACATATTTCTTCATCAGTGGGAGGATGTATCACATTGCTCCTTTGTCCTTACATGGATTGGGGTTATTTTCCATGGATGGCATAAAGTTCAGCTATGGAACTGTAACTAAATTGATGGAGTATGTCGGACCATTATACAAATACAATCATTGGTTGATGTTGATCTGATATACGCGAAGTATTCGGAGATATGGAGTTGCCGCTAATTATATACAACTAGTAGAAAACAATCAAAATAAAGGGGTGACTATGTATATTGATGGAAGGCCAAACTCTTCTGGAAACATTGTGGGATTTATAAATATTACACGACCAGTGGCAATAAATAAGAAACCAAATTGCATATTTGGGGGATGTGAAGGAAATTGTATATTTGTATGTGCAACAAAAACAATAGTTCCAGGTGAAGAGTTGTTGATCGATTACAACTTAAATTGAATAGATGGAGGGGGTGCGGATATGGGGGTAAATATCTTACATACCATTCAAATCAATCTTTGATCAATCATTGTTATAATTTATCATTGCGATATTTCAATTTTTTCCTGCATATATTTCATTTTTCATTATTTATTTTTTGATATTACTGCAATATTTCATTTTTTTAATGTTACAATTACTTTCATAACTTTTTTTTATTAATTTATTGTGTCAACATCTGTCCAGGGTGACCGTGGAAAATCACATGCTACATCTATCTAGGGTGAACGTGGAAAGGTACCCAATGTGCCTCAGCAGGTAAATGTTAAATATAGTAACAACTTATGACTACAACAACTAAATTTCTGAAATTTCATTATTTATTTTCTGATATTACTGCAATATTTCATTTTTTTAATGTTACAGGTGAATTTCATAACTTTTGTTGATTGATTTATTGTGTCAACATTTGTCCAAGGTGACTGTGGAAAATCACATGTTACATCTGTCCAGGGTGACCATGGAAAGGAACCTACTGTGCCTCAGTAGGTAAATGTTAAATATAGTAACAACTTATGACTACAATAACTAAATTTCTCAAATGTTAAAGTTCATATCGTTAATTTTATTCATTAATGTATTGTGGCATGGTCACCGTGGGAAGTCACCCACTCGTAGTAGATTGGAGAAGGGTGATCATGGGAAGACATTGGTCTCACAACAACATCATGTAACTGTTAGTGTTTAATAATAACTAAATTTGATTACAATATATAATTTTTTTAATGTTAAAATTATTTTAATTTCATTTATTGTTTGATGTTTTTAGTCCAGTACAGTCAATTTGGACGATGAGGAGCTTGGGGACGAAATATTTTATTCCAATGACCCAATATCAACTGTCGTGAAGGCCTTGAAGAAGGAAAAAATAGAATATCTAGCTTTGTTTCACAAAAGACCCCTAACACAAGAGGACATGGAAAGAATTACAGAGCTACAAAATCTAATACAAAATTTTGGGGTAAGTGGTATCTTCACATATTTTTATCAGCTATGACAATTTCATATCTGTTTTTTTGTTTTATATTTTCTATATGATCTGATTAATTAAATTTTTCCATTTGTAGGAGTTTTTAAACCCCGTGCCCCGAGAACCTGTTGAGCCTGCAATTGCTATAGGTAGCAGTGATGGTCCAATGCAACAAAAAAGTCAACAAAGAAAAGTACAAATGAAGAATGTTGACCCTCCTAAGGTTCCCCTTGAATCCATTGATGAGCGTACTGATGTTGAATGGAATGACACGCTAGAGCATGATGAGTCAGAGCCTGAGACTCCACATGACTCCGAAGATGAATGTATTGTCGATGGCAAGGAAGATATTCATGGAGCAATACGAATTAAAAGCATTGAATCACTAGATCTCACCTTTCTAGTGGATGACACATGTGTTCTGATCAAGATTTAGAAGATTGCATTTATTTGTTAATTAATTGATTCATTTTTATCATGAAATTGAAATGGACATTTGTTGAGATTATTATAAATTAATGGATAACACGTTTATGCAAGAAACAATGTTTTCTACAGAAACTTGAACGAAAAAGCATTGGAGTTGTTTGGCCCCACCACTCACACATGGTGGAATACCCAAGATAGAAAAAATAAATATGAATTGATAGGGCACATGGTAAACTTGTTCGAAAAAATGTTCAACAAGAAAGTGGTTACAAAGTTAGCCGACGAGAATTTAAAATACACCACGGCCCAATATAGGTAGAAATTGCAATTAGCTCTCAAGAATGAGCACCCTCCCATGGTTCTAGAGAAAGAGTGGAAGGCCTTGATAGAGGATGCAAAGGAGAACTTGTTTAAAAAAAAAGGAAGACATCCACGACTTGGTAAAGAAAGGTACAACACATGTCATTTTCTTAGTGAACTATGCTCATTTATATTTTTCTTTCTTGTTTTAAGTAACAATTCTGATATCTAACGTGTTTCAAAATTTCCATATATAGGCTACCTGACACCTCCAAAGCAACCAAAGCTAGAATGAAAAAGCATGGGAAACATAAACTAGGCCAGGGTGGCTATGGAAAACTAACGAATCATAAGAATTAAATGATTAACTGTGGTGAATATTTATTTAACAGTAGTGAACAAATATTTGTTTTTGTTATTGGTAATTTTAATGGTGTTATGCATTGCAGTTAAGTATGTTCCAAATTGTTTCCACCGAGGAGGACATAAATATTGGTTTCAAGCACGGTTTTGAAAGTGTGATTGAATATCGAAGAAGCTTGGGGCAAACTCCAATCTCCCCAGCCACACAAATGAAGGTAAATAAAATGAATAAGGAAACCACAGTAGCATATGATCCAGATGGATATCGGTGGCCACCCACCTTTTCCAACTGGCTCAAAATAGTTTTCTGACATTTTTGGCAATTTACTATTTTTAGTAGTTTTTACTGTCGAGGCCATTTTGAGGGCCTAAATGAAGGTTTTTCAGTATTGAGCTCCTCAATGATAGCCAAAGGAATTATTGAGACCCCAAAATGAATCTCCTTGGCGATACCTTTCCAACAGGCTATCACACGCCTAAAACGGAGATCGTATGCAAAAGTTACGACCTCGGGAAGTTGATGTACTAGCTTACCCAAACGGGGTCCACATGACTTTTGGCGTTTCATCTCCTAGGGTTAGGTTTTTGGATGTATAGGTTTTTTGGCATTCTTTCTTATTGTAAAAAGGCCTTCAGAGCCTCATTGTAACTTTATTCTTGTGAATGCGCGCTGTCGTCACATCTCTTCTCAAAGATAAGCCGTCACCATTCCAGCAAGCTTGTTTCCGCTGCATTTTATAGTTTCAACTTATTTCGTTATTGAATAGAAAACCAGTTTTACTATATCTCTATTATTTTGTGTTAAGAACCAATTAATAATTTGTATTCATTTCGTTCTTCTCATAAAATCCGGATTAGTGGTATCAAAGCGGTCTACTCCTTGTCATCTTAATACATGTCGCCTACGAGGTCGGAGTACAAAGAGTTGGGTCTCAAGCTTTTTTCTCTTGAGGACAGAAGCTCTCGCACACCCAAGTGACCTCCCATGGTAGGAGACAATAAAGATGATGGGACAGTAGATCCTTTCAAACTATTTATTGCGGAATCCCTCACGCAACAGAGGAACGAGATGATGGATAGTTTCACGCGAATCCTTCGACAACTACTAACAGACGATGCATCTTCTTGGAATGGAGGTGCCGCCCCCTTTAAGGTACAAATAAAATTTGATATTCCTATATTTGAAGGTCATATAGACACAGATTCTATAGACAAGTGGTTGAATCTACTAGAAGGGTATTTTTCTGTTCATAAATTTTCGAATAGAGAAAAGATTACTTTTGCGCTCCTCAAAGTCGTTCCCCATGTCAAATATTGGTGGGAAACTTTCTATGAGCAAAAGGAAACAGAGGAAACCTCATTATTTTCAGTCATGGCCACCTAAGAATCCTTCAGGGATGCTATTAAGGAACAATACTACCCTGTCAGAAGTTATGACGACCTGTATACCAAATGGACCACACTGCGACAAGAAAGAGACCAAGCAGTGCCAAATTTCACAAATATCTTCCATACCTTGCACACCAAGTTGGGTATCAAAGATTCAGAGTGACATGTGGTGCTCAAGTATCATGGTGCTTTACATAGATACATCCATACCAAAATGGAATTTCTAGACATCTCATCCTTGGGTGCAGCCTACCGATATGTCGTCAAAATTGAGCAGAAGCTCAAACAAAAGACGCGGCAATTTGGGCCTGGGAACCCCTCACAAAAAAAGCCAGGAAGGGGCAGCCCCAAACCACCGAAAAAAGGACAGAGCAAAGATGGACAATATCAAGACAATCAGTACAAGCTGCAAGCAAAGAAGGACACCGGAAAGACAAACAAAGATACTAGGAAGTGGTGCGACTTCCATAAGAGCCCTTGGCATAACACTGCTGACTGTCACTCAAAGCAGTCGTTGGTGGCCAAAGTGAAAGCCTCTGAATCAGATGCAGATTCTGACTTCGAGACAGAACCAGAAAGGGGAAGATGGATCATTGACGCGGAACCCATTGCCACTATTGCTACCACCAAGATCTAGCCTGGTGAACCAGACGAGCCAAAAGAAAGAGAGCACCTCTTCCATTCACAGATGTGGGTAAAAGGCACCTCATTGCACTTCATCATTGACAGCGGTATCCAGAAGAACCTCATCTCAGCAGAGGTCATCAAGCAGTTGACCCTGCCAACAACACTGCACCCACAACCCTACACCATTGGATGGCTCCACCAAGGAAGCGATCTCCACGTCGGCCAATAGTGTCGGCTGTCATATGGCATCAAGCC
Source organism: Picea abies (assembly GCA_900067695.1). Classification (NCBI taxonomy): domain Eukaryota; kingdom Viridiplantae; phylum Streptophyta; class Pinopsida; order Pinales; family Pinaceae; genus Picea; species Picea abies. The sequence continues at coordinate 9,603 of CBVK0100154955.1, forward strand.
CTTCAAAGACGAGGTATTGTGTGATGTTGCTCCTCTTGAATTTTTTTATGTTCTTATGGGCCAACCTTATTTATGGAAACGTCATGATGTATATGAGTCTAGGCCTCGTAGTGTTATTATTACTTTGAACAGAAAATTGTACAGGATACCTGAGGCAGTCCCACCTAGTGTTATTTCCTTGATCTCTGCTAAGCAATGTTGGAAGGTCATCTCTCAAATGGGGAAGTTTATATTCTTCATGATTCGCTCTCAGAATAAGTGAAATATCCCAGCCACATCTAGGGTCTCTGTGGCTGACCTCTCCTCGCAGTAGAAGCAAGTAGATAAGGTCGTGGAAGAATACTCGGATATCTTCTCCTCACCTACAGGGGTACCTCTACACTGCCAGGTCAAGCACCCCATCGATCTAACCCCTAGTGCACCGCCGCCCAATGGGCCAGTCTATCGTCACTCTTTGTTAGAGAATGAGGAGATCAAGAGACGGATCCAAGAATTGCTCCACAAGGGGCACATACGCCCTAGCTCATCACCTTGTGGGAGCCCAATCGTGCTAGTACAAAAGAAATATGGAACCTGGCAACTCTGTATTGATTACCAGGCTCTGAATAAAATCACTGTCAGAAACCGGTACCTAATTCCCCGAATTGATGATCTCCTTGATCAACTCACGGGGGCCAAATACTGCAGTAAGATTGATCTGAAGTCTGGCTACCACTAGGTCCTGATAGAACAGACAGATGTATGGAAGACCACCTTCAAGTCAAAGGAAGGACTTTTTGAATGGTTGGTCATGCCTTTTGGTTTGAAAAATTCTCCAGCCACTTTCATGAGGATGATGGATGATATCATGCGACCATTCACCAATACTTTTGTAGTGTTGTATCTGGATGACATTCTAATTTATAGCAAGACTTGGGACAAACACTTGCAGCGAATTCAGTAGGTTCTGCACACCCTGCGGCAACACAAGCTATACACCAACCTAGAAAAATGCTCCTTCAGCATGGACAGGGTCCATTACCTAGGCTACATCATTGATCAGCATGGCGTACATGTGGATCTAGCCAAGATCCAAGTCATCTGTGACTAGCCAGCCCCAACAACACTCACTGAGCTTCGGAGCTTCTTGGGACTTGCTAATTTCTACCGCAGGTTCGTGTTGGGTTTCTCCCATATTGCATGGGCCCTCAGCCAAATAAACAGGGGTGGTGGTAAGGTGAAATTTGCATGGGGCCGGTCCCAAAAACAAGTGTTCGATGATTTGAAGCAGCGCTTGTGCTCAGCCCCAGTACTTTCACTACCAGACCTACAACATCCCTTTGAGATCGAGACAAATTCTTCTGACTAAGCCGTGGGCACCGTTCTCACTCAACACGGCCACCCCATGGCCTATCATAGTGAGACACCGTCAGATACTGTCTGTAAGTACCCTACTTATGACAAAGAAATGTACTCCATTTTGCAAGCATGTCGCCAGTGGAGACATTACATTCTTGGGAAGGAGACAGTCATCCACACTAATCATAATCCACTGTAGTTCATGCAGACATAGGGAAAAGTGCAAAATGACCGCCATCAAAAGTGGTCCACATACTTGCAACAATTCCACCTCAACATCAAGTATAAAATAGGAAGCACCAATCGCATCGTTGATTGCCTCAGTAGACCGCCAGTCGCGGCACTCACCACGGTGCTAGACTCTTGTGTTAAGCACCTATTAATAATCTGTATTCATTTCGTTCTGCTCATAAAATCTGGATCAACATGCTTGTAAAGTCTATTCATATTTTATTATGTCAGCCTTAAGTAAGTATTTATGTTTGTTTTCAAGCAACAGTGAAACCACAACACTGAATCTAGCGATATTCAATAGACATCGCTTCATACTAGGGATTTTTTGGCATGTTTACAGGCATAGTGTGCTTGTCATTGATGGAAAGAACAGTAGTGATGTTGGAAAGATTACAGGAAGAGTGTCCATGGAAAGAACAACAATGAAGACACTGCATAGATCAAAGCTCAAAAACAAGCGTAAGCTCGGGAGGAGAAGCGAATAGTATGTAGAGATGAGAAAGGTCAGAAGAGATAGTGAAGAGTTGCATGTAGAGCGCAAGTGTGCACCAGAGCCGAGGGTAAATATTTCCAAATCTCGGGAGAGATGGTGTTCTAAGATGCGCAAATGAGATCCCATACATCAGGACTTACAAAAGGATCAATGGTCGAGGCCTTTGACACTTAGAAATTCTTCCAAATCGGGAGGATGTGTAATCTGAAAAGGAGGAGCGACGGTGGTCATTGGATCACTAATCCTGAATATCCGATGGTCGTCTAATCAGAGTCCAAACAGGAGGAACGCGTAGAGGAGGATACTATACCTCAGCCATCAGATTGGATCGCGATGAGATCTGAACCATTGGATCCATAGGACATGTGGCGAGAGATCATCATTTCGCTGACTCGTGAGCTAGAGAATTCAAAGGTGAGAGTAGTAGGAACTCATGATATGCTAAATCATGAAATGATCTGAGTCATTGGATCCAGAGGACACGTGGCAAGAGATCAACATTTTGCTGACTCGTGAGATGGAGAAGTAAAAGGTGAGAGTTGTAGGGACTAGTGATATGCGAAGTCATGAAATGATAGCAGCCATCGATCAGAGGGAGAGATATTGACCATTGATCTGATGTGAAGCATTTCGGAGTTTCGCGAGTTGGGATTTTCGAAGGCAACTCATAGTAGGAGTTTGCGATTTGAAAAATTGTGACGCACCCCTCTTGCTTGGCCCTTGGTCACATCAATGGAAGAAAAGGGAAAGAGATAGTGTTGCTAGGCTCCACTTCGAAGTTTCACAAGTTGAGAGATTTGAAGCAACTCACAGTAGGAAATCATGAAATGAAAAATCACAATTTGATCACAACCATCAATCAAAGGGAAATATCTGGACTGTTAATCCGATATGGAGTATTTCAGATTTTTCAAGTTGGGAGATTCAAGGAAACTCGTAGCAGAATATCATGAAATGCGAAATCGCAAAGCACCCTAGTGCATGGCCCCAGGTCACAACTAGAGGTCACATGAAGGAAGGGGCTTAGAAGCCAAAGAAGCCATAGTTTATTGGTTGTAACTTCTAGAATGTCGTGATTACATCTAATAGAGAATTTGAAGAATCTTAGGGTGATCGCCAGAGGAGCTGAAGAGTCTCAAGGTATCTGTCAGTGGAATGAATACTCTAAATAGAGACGATTGACAGATGGAAAAGAGTCGAAGACTGTAGCTTCCAGAGAAGCCAAAGAGTCTCAGCATAAAGGTCATGGATGAAGAACAGACTAAGTTTAATCACCATGGGGGATGAATATTTAGGTGTATTATCTGGTAGAGGACTGGGCATTATAAATATACGTAGAACAAAGAAGAGGATGTTGCTTTTGTTAAGAGTAATTTTACATGGGGAAAAAGAATGCTATGGGCAGCAGCCAAAATGAATAGAAGAGGCATAGCGCATAGAACATAGATGCATATCTAAGAGAGGAAGAGAGGAACAGGAATTCAAGGTATGCATGCAGAGACAGATTATAAGAATAGAAATATCAAAGAAGAACCTGAGTAGGAAGACACTGATGCAGGTAGAGCATAGCAGTGCAGCAGAATAGTGATGAGACTGGTAAGCTATAGATAAACATTGTATCACTATAATAAGTCTCAAGTAACAAAGTTTTTATACTTAGGGTGGTTGGGAGGTGCTAGGGAGGATTGGTGTCCTCAGATTTTCAAGTGGGTTCTTGAACACAGGGAGTCGTAGCTTTCATCTGGTTACAGCCAGAAATACCAGGGTGGCAAGGTGGTGCAAGGGGGAATTGTTGTTCCCTATTATACATGTTGGTGCATCTGTGAATGGAAGTTGGTGCTGGAACACTTAGGTATTTGGTGCTTCCTTCTAGTGGGTGCTATAGAAACCAGGGAGTTGGTGCTTCCTTCTAGTGGGTGCTAGAGAAAACATAGAGTTGGTGCTCTCAGCAAGTTGCATCTAGCAAAACAAAGGTTGTAACCTCAATAGGACTTAGAGCTCGTAAGTATGATAATGTAATGGAAATAAAGATTGCTTGTCATATCAAGAAGAAGAGGTTTTTCCCTTTATGGGGTTCCTCGGGAAATATCTGTCTCTGTATATTTCATGTGTGTGATTGATGTTTAATATTCTATTTCTTACTTCTCTGCATCATTGTGATCGTCATTGAGTGTTCTGTGAAGAGTTTAAAATGGGCATAATAGTTTAAGAATAGTAACCACTGATTCACCCACCCCCTCCCCTCAGTTTTCCAACAATTGGTATCAGAGTGGGTTCCTTTTATCTAAGGGTAGATCCTAGAGTTTAAACATAACTAGTTGTGAAGGAACTTCAACCAATAAGGTCCCCCTGTTCAATGGAACAAACTTTTCCTTCTGGAAAGTTAGGATGAGAACCTAGATAATGGATTTAGGTGCAGATGTCTAGAATGTGGTAGAGACTAGTTATGTAAATCCATTTGTACTAGCTAATAAGATTGACAAGCTAGAATTCAGCTTCAACGCTAAGGCTATGAATGTTATTCTGAGTGGGCTTGTAGAAGCAAAATTTGTAAAATTTATTCATTTAGAAAATGCCAAAGACATGTGGGACAAACTCATTAGCAGTTATGAAGGTAATGAGAAGGTAAAAGATGCCAATCTTAAAACCTATAGAGTACAGTTTGAACAACTACAGATGAAAGAAGATGAAACTATTGGGAAGTATTTTCTGAGAGTTGAAGAACTAGTAAATGCAATGAAAGCACTTGGTGAAAAAATTGAGGAACCCTCTTTAGTTTAGAAAATTTTGAGATCTCTTCCAGATAGGTTCAACCCAAAGGTGTCAGTTATAGAAGAACTTAATGATCTAAAAGCTTCGAATTTTGATCAAATTCTAGGAATTTTGAATGCATATGAAATGATAATAGTTAAAGATAAACCCACCTCTAGAGAAGCATCATTTAAAGAAAACAAGAATGAGGATTCTGAGCCTGATGAAATTGAAGCAAAATTCATGAGAAGACTAAAGAAAGGATCAGGCAAGTACCAAGGAAATTTTCCCTTCAAGTTTTTTAACTATAGAAAGATAGGTCACTTTGCATCTAACTGTCCACACAAGAAGCAGGATCAGAATTCTTAAGGTGAAAAGAAGTAAAAACCCAAGAGATTTGATAAACATAAAATTTTATGTGTAAACAATGAAGACTCTTCAGAAGACACATAAAGTGAGTCTTCCTCTGAAAATAAGGTTAATGAATTTGTGCTTATGGCCAAAGAGGATTATGCTAATCAAAACACAGGAAGTCATGTTAATGATGAAGAAGTTGTGGTTGATATGGAAGGTAAACTAATCAGTTCCTTAGAAGAGATTAACAGACTCGGACTCGAGAAGAGAAAACAAAAACAGTTGTTGATGAAGTTTGAAAAGAATGCTAAAAAACCTGATGAAGACTTTGCCCTGCTAAAGGTGGAGTTAGAAGAGGCAAAGAAAATAGAGGACATTCTGAAACAACAGTTATCAGAGAGGAAGGCAAGATGTGAAGCCTTGGAAGAAGAGGTTGTAAAAAACAAAAAACAAATGGAGAAGTTCAAAGAATTGTATCTCCAAAATATTCTAAGCATTAAAGCCTCAAAAGGATTAACCACCATTCTAAATCAACAAAGGAATCCAAATCTGAAAACTGGTTTGGGTTATGAAGAAGGATCAAGTTGTAGTCAGCCAAGCAACAAAGAATCCATCAAGTTTGTCAAATCTACATTCATTGACAACAACAAACATGGATAAATAGAGGAAGATAATCAACTACCAAGGAAGAGTGAAAGAAAAAGAATTGAATCTATAGAACAAGGAAATCATCAGCGTGGAAGAAATTGACCTGCTAAAAGAAGACAGTCAATTTCCAGGTTCAAAGGATTTTTCTATGGATATTGTTTTTTCTGTTCTAATTTTGGTCACAAATATGTAAATTGTTCTTTAAGATTTAGATATGAGAAATCAAAACACTCAAGGAATAGATAGCTACCTCAAAAAAGAATGAGACAACCAAGTAACAAACAATCACAGACTGCAAATCATGAGATGGCTGGGAGAAGGACACAGGTTAAGCATAACAATCGTTATGATCCTTTATTCAATGAACCAGAATGTTACACCTGCCATAATTATGGACATAAAGATGCAAACTACTGCTTACGGAACTATGAATCATATCTGACTCCCTCTACTGAAAACGTCAAGGTTTGGAAGAAGAAAGAAAATGACAAATGTGGATTAGTGTTCTCATATCAAAGACAAAAAAAACCCTGGTATATTGACAGTGGGTGCTCCAAACATATGACAGGAGACAAAAGTAAGTTTATGTCTCTAAGTGAAAGAAAATCTGGAAATGTAACCTTTTGGAATGATTCTCTTGGTAAAATGAAGGGTAAAGGGATGGTGAGTTTGAGTAATTATAAAGGAAAATCCCACAATTTTCTACTTGTAGATGGGTTGAAACATAATTTTCTCAGTGTAAGTCAAATTTGCGAAAGAGGATGTGAAGTGGTGTTCACTTCCAAGGATTGCAAGATAAATTCCATAAACTCAGGACAAGTGGTGGCTAAAGGCATAAGGATGGATAATAATGTATATGTACTGAAAGAAGATAGAGAATAGTGTCATCTAAGAAAACATGATGAAATTTGGTTATGGCATAGGAGACTTGGACATATAAACTTTGATCACTTAATCAAGCTCAAAAATCTTGAGGCAGTAAAACACCTTCCAAGAATTTCAAAACTACAAAATTATGTGTGTAAACCCTGCCAAGTAGGAAAGCCAACCAGGACACAGTATAAACCCAAGATCTCTACTTCAATAGAGAAACCACTCCAATTAGTTCATATGGATTCATGTGGACCATCAAGATAGGAAGGCATCGAGAAGGAAAACTAATTGATGTTGGTCATTAACGATTACTCCAGACTTACTTGGGTTTCTTTTCTCAAAGAAAAAGTTGAAGCATTTGAGAAATTTAAAATATTTAAAGATTTAACTGAGAATCAAACAGGAAAGAGGTTAAAGGCAGTAAGATCAGACAAAGGAGGATAATTTATGTCAAGTGATTTCAAGGAATTCTGTGATAAACATGGGATCAAGAGAGAATACACAATCCTAGGAAATCCACAACAAAATGGAGTAGTTGAGAGGCAAAATAGAATAGTTCATCAAATGGCTAGGTCAATGATGAATGAGAAGAACATTGGTCAAACTTACTGGGTAGAAGAAATACACACAACAATCCATATTCTTAATAAATCCCACCTCAGACCCCATAGTGACGAGACACCTTATGAACTGTGGTATGGAAGACCTGCTTCAATCAAACACTTCAAAGTCTTTGGGAGTAATTTCTACATAAAGAATAATAATGAAAACCTTGGTAAGTATGATGACAGGGTTGATGAAGGCATATTCTTAGGATATTCTACCAACAGTAAAGGATATAGATGCTTTAATAAAATATTGCATAAATTAGTTGATTGCATTGATTTAAAGGTTGACGAAGGAGTCCCAGTAAGAGAGGTGAGCAATAGTGAATCAACAACAGAGGATATAGGTGAAGTTGAGGCTGAACAGGTCCAAGAATCAGAACAAGAAGAATCTGAGTCAGATGAAGATGGAAACACTCAGACAGACTCAAATCAATAGACAACATCAAATTCTTCCTCCAGAATTACTCAAAAGAATCATCCTGCACTCAGATAATTGGTGAGAAATACGAAGGTGTACAAACCATGAGAAGAATAATAAAAAACACCAAGAAATTACATATATCCTTCATATCCATGGTGGAACCCAAGAAATTCAATGAAGCCAGTGAAGATGGAAATTGGTTAAAATCAATAAATGAGGAATTGGATCAAATTGAGAAGAACAATACTTGGGAACTTGTTCCTAGACCTGCAAATAAGAATGTAATTGGATCCAAATGGGTGTTTAAGAATAAAATAAATGAACAAGGACAAAATGTTAAGAATAAAGCCAGGTTGGTCCTTAAGGGGTATGCACAAGTTGAAGGACAAGATTTTGATGAAACTTTTGCACTTGTGGCAAGATTGGAAGCCATTAGAATGGTTATGGCATATGCATGTCATAAGAACTTTAAAGTATATCAGATGGATGTTAAGTAAACTTTTCTTAATGGAGACCTAGAAGAAGAAGTATACATGGAGCAACTTGAAGTATTTTCACTGACTGATAATCCCAACTATGTATGTAAGTTGAAAAAGGTGTTACATGGACTAAAACAAGCACCATGAGCTTGATATCATAGAATGGACAAATTCCTACTAGACAAAGGGTTCAAGAAAGGTATTGTTGACAGTAACCTATATATATAATTTGAAGGTGATGATTTATTAGTTGTTTTGGTTTATGTAGATGACATTATCTTTGGATGCACTAATGATCTCTCAGTTCAGTGGTTTTCCAATTCAATGCAAACTGAGTTTGAGATGTCCATGATAGGAGAACTGTCATATTTTCTTGGCTTACGAATCAATCAGAGTTCTGCAGGGATATTTATCTCTCAAGAACAATATTTGAAAGAGATGTTAAAAAAATTTCATATGGAAGATTCCTCTCCTGTTAGTACACCTATGGTGGTTGGTTGCAAGCTCAGTAAGGATGATGTTTCACCTGATGTTGATCAGATTTCATATAGGCCTATGATAGGCATCCTATTGTATATCACATCATCCCGTCTAGACATGCGGCTAAACAGAGTCATTTGTTAGTTGTCAAAAGAATATTCAGATACTTTAAAGGAACAATGGACTACGGTCTATGGTATCCTAGGAATCATAATTTTCAACAATCAGTCTATTCAGATGTTGATTGGGATAATTGCATAGATGAAAGGAAAAGCACGAGTGGAGGTGCATTCTTCTTAGGAGATTCTCTTGTATCATGGTTGATCAAGAAGAAAGGTTCCATTTCCTTATCAACTACAGAAGATAAATACATTGTAGTTGCCATCTGTTGTACCCAAGTATTGTAGATGATTCAAACACTTTCAGACTTGGATGTAAGTTATATTGCATTGATTCCAATCCATTGTGATAATACCAGTGCAATTAGTGTGTCAAAGAATCTTGTATTCCACTCCAAGACTAAGCATATACCCATCAAGTATCACTTCTTGAGGGAACGGGTAACCAACTCTCTGGATTCTATGCATTATATTCCATCCAAAGATCAGATTGTTGATATCTCCACTAAACCACTTGCACAAGCTCAGTTTGAGTATCTACACTAGAAGTTGGGTGTGACCCTATTATCAAGTTAAATTAGTCCATCCTGTTAGGGGGAGTATGTATTCGTTGAAAATTTGATACCTCCAACAATTACTGCAAAAGATCAGGAGGATCATGTTTTCTTTGACATTGATGTGAAAGGGGGGGAAAAGGTCTCGATGCTGTAGTTGGAGATCTAAGTAGAACAATTCAGCCATTCAAGGTTTCCTTCAATGCCAAAGGGGGAGATTGTTTGCATGTTTATAGGCAGAGTGTGCTTTTCATTGATGGCAAGAACATAAGTGATGTTGGCAAGATTATAGGAAGAGTGTGAATGGAAAGAACAACAAGGAAGACACTGTAGAGATCAAAGCTCAGAAAGAAGTGTAATCTCAAGAGGATAAGCGAACAGTATGAAGAGACAAGAAAGCTCGGAAGAGATAGTGCAGAGTTGCATGTAGAGCGCAAGTGTGCGCCAGGGATGAGGGTAACTTTTTCCAAAGCTTAGGAGAGATGGCATTCTAATATGTGCAAACACGATCCCATACATCAAGACTCACAAAAATATCAAAGGTCGAGGCCTTTGACACTTAGAAATTCATCCAAGTCGGGAGGAAGCGTAAGCTCAAAAGGAAGAGAGACAATGGTCGTTGGATCACCAATCCTGAATACCCGATGGTCATATGATCAGAATCCATACAGGAGGAGCACGCAGAGGAGGAGATTATACCTTAGTTGTTGGATCATATCGCGATGATATCTGAACCATTGGATCCAGAGGACACATGGTGAGAGATCAACATTTCACTGACTCTTGAGCTGGAGAAGTCAAAGGTGAGAGTAGTAGAAACTCGCAATATGTGAAATCGTGAAATGATTTGAGCCATTGGATCCATAGGACACATGGCGAGAGATCATCATTTCGCTAAATCACGAGCTGGAGAATTCAAAGGTGAGATCTATAGGAACTAGCGATATGTGAAGTCGTAAAATGATCGCAATCATCGATCAGAGGGAGATATCTCGACCATTGATCTGATGTGAAGCATTTCAAAGTTTCGCAAGTTAAGATTTTCGAAGGAAACTCATAGAAGGAGTTTGCGATATGCGAAATCACGATGAACCCCTCTTGCTTGTCCCTTGGTCATAGCTAGTGGTCACATTAGCAGAAGAGAAGGGGAGGAGCTAGCGTTGCCAGGCTCCACTTCGGAGTTTCATGAGTTGAGAGATTCGAGGCAACTCACAACAGTAAATCATGAAACGCGAAATTGTGATTTGATTGTAGTCTTCGATCAAAGGGAAATGTCTGGACCGTTAATCCAATATGGAGTATTTTGGACTTCGCAAGTTGGGAGATTCAAGGAAACTCACAGCAGAAGATTGTGAAACGTGAAATTGTGAAGCACCCTAGTGCATGGCCCCAAGTCATAGCTAGAGGTCACATGAAGGAATGGGCTTAGAAGCCAAAGAATCCATAGTTGACTGGTTGTAACTACCAGAACGCAGTGATTGCATATACCAGATAATTCGAAGAATCTCAAGGTGATCGCCAAAGGAGATGAAGAGTCTTGAGGTATCTATCAGTGGAATGAAGAGTCAGAATAGAGACGATTGACAGATGGAAAAGAGTCGAAGAATGTAGCTGCCAGATGTTAGCCTATGGCTTACCTTTACCAATCACTAATTCTAAATTGTCACCTATATTTGTATTATTCATTTAGGATATTAGTAATATATCCTCAAGTGATGACTAATGATTTATTTAAGATTTCCTAGACTAGTCATCATGCATGATTTTAGGATCTAGAGAAAATCTCTCTATGAGGTGGCATCACCCATTGTACTATAAATATGTAACATTGGAGTGAATACATTCGTGTTGGCTAGTGAGCCTTTTCCGCCATGTTGTTGTTCTTGTTTATGTTTTATCAATTGGTATCAAAGCTCTTATGGTATTAAGGGCTTAATAGCTTCACCATGATAGTTTTCATGGTTGGTGAAGAATTCAAGCTCAAATGGTAGATGTTGCTCACAACAACAAAATGCACATGAAGGACGATGAACGATTTGAAATCTAGGATCTGGACAATGAGAGACACAGGTCTACCCAACAATCAAAGCATAGGGAGAAGATACATCAGAAAAAATTCTTCTGAGTATATGTATGTATAGAATTTTGAAGTAATGAAAAGATTTGCACGAAGCCATTCATTTTTTTTCTAGGTGCTATCATAGATGATCTTCTCAACTTTTAATCAGTTGAGATTGGTAAGTTGGAAGATTTTTCATGATTTTTTTTTCTACAAGTTTTATGCACTGTAATCATATCTGCAAGAGATCGATACTTAGATGTGATTTCCCCAAGATACAATTGGCATTTCCAATAGATCAAACATGGAAATCTTGTGAAAAATATGGATAGATATATGTGATATAGAGGTTGATTAACAAGTATCTATTTCAGATCTTCATTCAAGAGTATGCAATGTGCAGATGTATGTGAAATAAGTTTGAGAAATATGTTATTGAAAGAAATTTTTTATTTTTACATGCAATAGAATCGATATCTATCCATGAAGCTCCAATCTCTAGATCTGTAGGCAACAGATCTTTTGGCATCATAACGAACTTCAATGCAACTGCATTATTACATGTCTTTAATGTCCAATGCACCGGAGAAAATCCATTGTTCCAAAGAACGATTCCTTCAAAGAATACGGGAAATCTGGCGAAGATCTAGCATCTTGATTTTAATTATTGAAGATCACTTCTGAGCCAAGGCATGGCTATAGTCCTTCAACTCTAGCCAGGAAATCAGTGTGATTGTGATTAATTCCAGTGTTTTGATCGAAGGGGAAGAAAAAATAAAAATAAAAATTATGCGTTGCACAGAGAAAGTGGAGTCTACAAATGAGATTGCCAACAAACTATGAAGGCGTTGGCTTTTGCATAGTCATTTATGTTTTTTTTTCTCTTATATTTTTCTCAACATTCATGTTTCTGGGAATTTGTTTGTTCGAGATCATCTTATATGTATGGAGGATGGGTTTGATGGACTACTCTTTGGAAGAGTAGATTACCAAGACATTGCAAATCGGAGAAAGAATCATAGCATGGAAATGAGTGGTTCTTAAAAATCTTTGGGTTATCTGCAGAGGCTCAGGACACCCAGATGAATTTGCAAACACTCGCATAATTAGAGAGGAACAATTCAAAAAAGATACTAAACTATTCGATAGTACAGCTAAGCAGTCGTTGGGTAAAATAGAATATCTACATGTATATCTCGACTTAGCTCAAAAATACCTTAAAAAAAAAAAAAATCAGATGTACGTGGCAGCAAGGACAGGATTGTTAAAACATGCCCTGCTACAGTGGGTTTTAGTTTTCTACTGGAATGACTTATGAACCAGGAGAATGTGAGGGAGCTTCTTCATTGGCCTTGCATTAGTGACTTTTAGTAGAGTTATAATATCGATGGTGAAGAAAGTGTGCATCACAGGGATTTACATCTGCATATTAAAGGATGTGGTACATTTTTATTTGACTTCTAACTAAAGGATTATCTTGTTTTGGCTAACTGATCATGTCACATACCCACTCTGGCATAAAAAAAAATTCATCGATTTCTCGAGGATCAGAATCCGCGAGATACTTACAGGGGCCTAGCGTCCGCTAGTTCCTCATATGTCCACCTCCATGTGATCGTAGGTCACGACTATGGGCCGAACCAGTACGACGTCTTTTCGTACTTCGTGACTTAGTGCTACCAAAACATTGATTCTTTCGACTCTGCAAACCCCGAAGCTCTAAACAGTGGAACGTTGAACCCCAACAGGGCTAGCGAGTGGCAAGTTTCCCACTTGGGGTCTTGTCCACATGACCCTGTTCCGTGTCCACGTGCTTAAGCCAGCCAAGCGCTTATCGTCTTTTCGCGATTCGGGGAATTGCGATGCATGACTTCTACCTTTCCCCATTCAAATCCCTGAAAATTATGAGGTCTCCAAAGTTTCCCTCCAAAGGGAGATCGACGGTCGTAAGCCTCCCCTAATCCAACGATATGGATCCTTTCGGGGTCTCGGTACTCGGGAGTTCGAAATGCAACGACTCCAAGTCTCCTTGTCGTTCAAATCTCTGAATTCCGTTATGGGAATTCATGTAAGAGATCGAAGGCTCTTAAGAGTGTGGATCCAACAGTCCACAGGATTTCGGGACTTTTCCTGAAACTTTGACAGCTCACCACGCATCTCCTCTAATGGATGGTCCAGGTTCTTTCTGGACTTCTCCTCTCCATTACAACACGTATCGGGATTTCATGATTTGAGGGGGCAAGGTTTTCTGGCCCTCTAGTTTCCCGGATGTCAAAACATCAACCGGCAGCCACGTGTCCCTCCAATGGACGGCAGCAACCTTCAGCCAAGATCAACGGTCATGATCTTTTCGGTATGGTCAACGGTCACGATCAAATCCTAGCTTTCCATAACCTTATTCACACCTCATGTCATTTCAGGGTTTCGGTGATCGGGATTTCGTGAATCGCGAAGACAAGGGTTCTTTCTCTTTGGTTTCCCGGGTGCCGAAACGCCGAAGAACTTACCAACAGCCACGTGTACTCTATATATGGACGGTCCAGTTACTTCCATGGATCATGGGGTCTACGGTCTCGATTTCTTCTTTTCTTGCAAGGGTAAAAAGGGTCGTGGCATTAATGTCTGCGTCTCTTCCTCAAATCTAATAGTCATTACAGACCTTGGATCCTCCAAAAGGATTTTGTCTGTTAATCGAGACTTAACCACACACTACCATTTAGAGATTTCGCAACTCGGGGTTTCAGGACTTGCGAGTACGTGAGGACTCGCACTTGGATACCCCAGATGCCGAAACACCGAAACATCATAACTTACGAGAACCACTCTTTCTCTCATGCCGGATTTCTAATACATACACTATCAAATCCCCTTTCAAGTTCTTGGTAAGGTTCTCCAGATTTGAAAACCCGACTCGAAGATCTCCAGAGGTCTCTGAGCTATTAACTCTTGTGAATCGTTTCGAGGGAGTATTAAGACGGCGGTCTTATACCAGGGGTTTATCCCGGCTCTAGAAAGTGAGGGGACTTTCCCAAAAAGGGTGCCCTTGTGGGAAGGTCTATCTAGGACATTACCTGAGGCAAATAAGGGAATACATTTCCCAAACACAGACTTGAAAACTAAGTTAGTTCAATGGATACCTATATATATAAACATGAGTTGTGTGGAGTCATTCTATTTATACACAAGTAACCACTATTTTCGATCATAATCCACCACACAGACATTATTATATAAAATCCATTCATAATTTCACAACCTTGAGCATACATGTCAGATTATTCAATTCAAGATACAAGATATAACACTTATCAGAAAAACACCAAGTTTGATGTAACCACTGAGAGGGGTGCTCGTTTCCACCCAACCGTAGGCTCAGTGACTCCCAACAGATTTACCACTAGCCACCCCCGAGATGAGACCACGATGTTGTGAGACTACGTCTTTGTTTTCCAGTGATCGAGAACGAAGGTTATTCTCCTTCTCCGCTATCACTCACTCTGTATTCTTCCAAAGTTCTCCTTCTTCCTTCCCTCGCATCTGCCCATGATCGCACACTCCTCCTGCCTTTCTTCCCTTTTGGCGAGGTTGTATGTGGCACGATCTTCCTCACAATGGTCAGTTCTGAGGACTCTATGGATGGGTGGTTCACCCCCCATCCATCATTACTCATGAGGATCCCTTTACCTACCAATCCTGGCGAGTCATTTAATTTGGGCCAGCGAGTTTCTCTTGGTTCTTTGGGCCAGTGAAGTCCAAATACGATATTGGTCTCAGTGGAAGTTAATGCCACCATTCCAAGTGCCTTCCATCGCCTTTCTTCAGCCATTGTGGTCTCTTTTTTCAGCACATCCCCCTCTCAGTAGTTCTGCAATATATATATTATAATATCATTCACATTCATCGACCATTTTTCACAAGGTCCATTCACATCACACATTCACATTTCTGAGTTTGCCACAATACTTGGCCAGTATAGTTATTTTTACAGATTGGGGGAAACAGGGTGTTACAATTCCCTCCCCCTTAAAGGAACATCGTCCTCGATGTTCTATCTATCAACTTGACATCCATGTACAAATGTAAAAAGAATCGGATATGCCTGTTTCATGGCATCCCCCATTTCCCATGTAGCCTCATCTGGGCCAAAATGTCTCCACTGCACCTTGACCTGTGTGATGGTTCAGTTCCAGAGCGAGGTTTCCTTTCTATCCAGTATGCACTAAGGTTCTAGTAGAAATTCTCCCTCTGATTCCACCTGGATCAAAGACCAGTCAATTATATGGTTAGCATCATGTACATGTTTCTTCAATAATGAAACATGGAAAATATTATGTGCTTTTATTATGGGAGGTAGTGCTAGCCTATAGGCTATAGGTCCCACTCTATCTAGGACCTCAAAGGGTCCACAATACCAAGGTGCTAACTTGGCACAAGATCCCATTTTCAGGGAACTTTTCCTGGGCCTAACTCTGAGATATACACGATCTCCTGTTTTGAACTCTCTTGGAGTTCTCTTTTGGTCGGCATAAATTTTCTATCAGTTCTGGGTGACCTTCAGGTTTTGTTTTATCTGATTCACATGATTTTCCATTTCTTTCAACATGTCAGGTCCAAAATAAACTATGTTTATGGGATTACTCCAATTGACTAGAGTATTACATGGCCTACCATAGAGGACTTCGAAGGGACTCATCTTTAAGGATGCTTGGTAGTTTTTGCTGTAGGCGAATTCCACTAGTGGCAGGTAGTCCTCCCACTTCCTGGGTTGATGCATTACATGCATTCTTAGCATGTCTTCAAGTATTTGGTTCACTCTTTCTATCTGTCCGTCGGTTTGAGGGTGATAGGTGGTGCTAAACAACAACTTGGTCTCTAAACCAATCATCAATGATTTCCAAAAGTTGGAAGTAAATTTCATGTCTCTGTCAGACACGATCTCTTTTGGCATACCATGCAGTCTGAATATCTCCTTCATGAATACCTGGGTGATATCAATTGCTTTGCAAGTGGACTTACAGGGATAAAATGAGCAAACTTGCTCAATTTATCCACCACTACCATAATGGCATCATTATGTTTGGTCGATGTTGGTAATCCAGTGATGAAATCCATGGAGATGGTTTCCCATTTCCATTCTGGGATTGGTAAAGGTTGGAATAATCCTTCTGGGTGTCGATGTTCTACTTTAACCTGTTGGCACTCTATGCATTTGGCTAAGTACTCGACTATGTCTTTCCTCATTCCAGGCCAATAGAATTGTCTCCTAGTGGCCATGATCATTTTCAGGTATCTTGGATGACCAGAATAGGGTCTT